>JBBPNZ010000502.1:0-18560 GCA_038091195.1 Phylloporus rhodoxanthus | reverse complement strand
AAAATGGCTACTAGAAATCAGTGACCTTTCCCTTGGGTCTGACCTTGGCAGATCTGGTTGGCTCTTGGAGCTGTGGGTTCAAATCCCACACAAACCACTAGGAGGTTTTAGTGGATAGTGGCTGTAGCCAAGTCCCACAGTACTCACATGTCATCAGGGAAATTTAAAGGAAACAATAAGACCAGATAAGACCAGATAATCCTCAAAGGGGGGTTTATAATCCATTATAATCCATTATAATCACTGTCTGAGGATTATCTGGTCTTATCTGAGATTATTATTCCTTCTAAATTTCTCTGATGTATAACCTTGATGTCAAAGGCTCTGTGGGATATTAACTCTTATGCCTTGTGCCATGCATTGTAGGACTAGCTCTGTTGGTTGCCCTTTGCCATTGTGCCACTTAAAAAAAAAAAAAAAAAAAAACAGTGACAAGATCACTGATTTGTAGTGAATAGGACACTGTTTATCTAGCTATGAAGAAAAGAAAAAAAAATTGCCACTAGATGTACTTGAACTTACAACTATGTATATGGATGAGAGAGCCAAATGAACATAACATAACACTATACAGAACTAGTGGGCTATAGTGCCATAATAACAGATAAGGCATCAAGTAATATATATGAGGTCTTTTCATAATGAGAAAATCACATAACTGAACCAAAACTAATTGTCACCAGTCCTGAATGGTCTTACCATCAGTTATGACCAGTTATAACTGGTCTTTTAGTAGTTGTTATAAGTACTTATTCAGTCACCAAAAGCATGTAAACCTGACCAACAATATGTATATTTTCTCACAGATGATGTGCATTTTTGTATGTGGCCATAATGTACAGCAGATAGTCCACTTTCAGAGCTGTCAACTGATCAAAAAATCATAGATTTTGATTTATATTTGAGCAAGTTATGACACTTTTAAAATTTTATGCTATCAAAAACATTTATTTTCTCAGATGGTGTGCATTTTTGAATGTGGTCATAATGCACAGCACATAGTCCACTTTCAGAACTTGTATGGGTCAAGACTGGTCATAACTAATTATAACCAGTCTTTTGATTTGTCAAATTCTTATATATGTAACTGGACCAATAGAAGTGTGAAAAATCAAAAGACTGTAACCATGGTTCAGTTATTGGTCTTTTTTGCAGTCATGTAACTGGACCTTAAACACTAGTCTTTTTATACTATATGAAATATAATGATATGATAGTTGATAGTGACAATGAAGTATCAAGTTCTGGATTAGTGCAATCAGCACTGAGCAATAGATTCTACCTACATGACATAGTGGTAGTGAAAATCAGCCCCAACACTGATTTTGGTGACAGCAATATGATGGTAATGAAAATCACTGACAATTTGTTGTCACTGAAAAGACATGACCACTAAATCAGTGACAGCATCACTGCTTTCTCCAAAATCAGTATCATAGTCACTGAATACAAGTGATTTTACTTCCTTCAGTAGATAACTGTGCTATCATTTCTCACTTTTGCAAGATGCCTCTGATGAGCTGGCATACATTGTTCTACAGCTGACCCAGAAAACTGCACTTATCTCTAAAATATATGCCAAAGAACACAATGCACTGCTTGAACAACTTGTAGGATTTGTAGAGAGCCACCAGAAGACATGAACTCATGGTATGATTCTTCTGTGTTGTAGAAAAGGGCTATTCTGATTCATAGTGCCACTATAGCTCAGTTACATAGTATGGCCACAAAGTTGTGTGACAAATATCTGAAAGGGAAGGGCAAGGAAGCATTATGTTAATATCCATCAACTCTCCTAGGATTGGAGAATCAGTTTTCACAGATAGAACACTTCCATGTCACTATTGATGATATTCTCAAACTTCATAGATCCTATGATGCCCAACTGCAAAATATCCCCTGATCTTAAACTTGCTGCACTTCAACTCTATCAATGTGAACTTCTACACCTCCTAGACATTCTTGATTGCCTCAGTCTCTCTTGGTGCACATTCTATCATGTCTAGAAGCTCTTTTGTGAGACCAGTGATGTGGTCAAGCCATATAGTATATTCTATGACTGACCACAAGTAGTTAACCAAGAAGACCTTGAATACTTGATTGCACTTGTGCAACACAGGTCAAACTGGTTTCTAGACAAGCTCACAAGCCTGATGGAATCCAATCAATTTATCTTTGTACACTATACCACCATCTACTATGAACTCTCTTGTGCCAACATCTCTCTCAAGAAGCTTTGAAAAGTTGTCATAGAATGCAATAGAGACCTATATGCAGACTTTATATAACAGATGGCTCAGTACACACATGATTAGCTAGTCTTTATTGACAAGACCTTGAAAAATGAGCAGACTACATTCAGATGCTATGAGCATGCAGAAAAGGGCAAGTGGACATGTATGAGGGGAGTTTTTGTGTGAGGACACTGTCTATCAGCAGTGGCAGCTACTGTATGTTGTCAGAAGGAATTATTATAGGCCATGTTACAGAAGGTTCATTGTATCAAAAGAAGTTCTTCTCCTTCTTAGAGTAATCTGTGGTATGTCTCCCTCAGTTTGCATGTACACAACAGTCTAATGATGATGGAATTTGTACTAGCTTCCAAACTGTGAGGCCTATCCTAGAAGACATAGCATGCTTGTTTTTGATAATGTATGCATTCATCATGGATAGGAGATTCAGATGCTCTGTGAAAGATCTGGTGAGTGTCTATCCTCAGACTTGTAGGTCTTATCAGATGTGATAGATGTCTGACTCATATATCTGCCACTATATTCTCTGGATTTGAATTCAATTGAGGAAGCATTTGCAACTGATGATGACATTTTCTACAACATGTATGAAGCTCTGTTTGTCATCACAGTAGAGGACACATGTGGTTGTATTTGTCATTCTGGATACTTCTAACACAGTATAAGCATGGATATGTAAGGACAGTAGGACAGTAGTGATGGTATCAAATTGATCTAGTGACCTTGTGTCTAGTAATCTTTAGTCTCACACCACCGAGAGATGACATTCTAGAGTTGTGCAAACTCAACTTTGAAAAGCCTGATTGATTGCAAATCCTCAATTGTTGCAAAATGAAGTGTATGGGTGTTAGTATAGCCATTCTTTGTCAACTTTTGCTCAAACTTGTCAGAGAGGTTGTAAACATTGCCAAACTCAGCAATAGATGTGTGTAGTCTAGTGGATTGGAGTTGCTGTGTTGAAAAAAGCTTCACAGTGGAAGGCTCTGGTTTGTTCATGACTATTGTGGCAGATTGTGGCAGTGCACATTGATCTTCCAACCACTAGAACAGTTCAGTAGGAAAATTGAAGTTCACAGTGACAGGAGCAGCACCAGATGCAACAGTAGGAGCTAGGGTCACTACAAGCATGGTAGACTTTGTCTTTTCAAGCTGCTGGCACTGCTGAACAAGCACAGATGGCTGTCCAAGGAACTCAACAGAGATTACTGTCTGAAAGAGCCAGTGATTAGATGGCATATCCAATATAGTAGTATTAGGTCCTTTTAGCTGTCAAAATCAGACTTAGTATATGTAGTATCTGATAATATGGGTCACTTCAAACCATTGCTAATGCCCAGCACTCGAGATGAGCAAAGATGAGTGGAATATGCTTGCCACCATCTGTGGGATTGACATAACAGATCTCACTAGGACATCCAGACTTTTTGTGGCAGATCCAGTGAGTTCAAAGGGCACAAATACCATTGTTGACAGGCTCATTTTTCTTCTTGATATCAACAGCCTTTGAGGCTTGCATGCTTTTCTTCTTCTTCTTTGGTGGCTGATCTTTGTCATCAGACTCTATCTCGTCCTATGTTATCTTGTTTTCTTTCAAGTGATCACACTAGTACACCATTAGAGATAAGCAATAGCCAACAATGAGAAAAACTCTTGTAACCTTCAGACCAGGCTTAGCTTGAATGACAATGTTTACCTCAAAGTTCTTTATCTTTTGAACACATTCATAGAACAAGTCATAATCTCCTTGAACAGAGACTACAAGTGTAGAGGGAGAGATGCATGGAATGGTGAAGCTGATGTCATAGTTGTCAAATGAGAGTGTGGCTGGGGAAAGTTTGTCAGAGATGTGAACAAGAACTTGAGCTTTCCAAATGTTAAATGGTTCATCATTGTTGAGCTTGAAGAAGGTATTCAATCTCTTTCATTTTTTGATATCCTTCTTGTACTCAGAGGCTGGAAAAATTGCAAGATTGTATGTGACTTTGATAGCTGGCTCCTGGCCAGAAGTAGCCTTTGACTCTGAAGTGAAAGCTGAAGCTTTGATAGTAACCTAAGTTGATAAGTGTATGGGGAGCTGAATATATGTATATGTACCTTTCTTTGTCTTTTTGCCCTTTTGGTGGGTATCTGAATAAGCAGTAGGCAGTGGTGACATCCTGTCCAGTTCATAGTCAATGCTATCATTACATGTCACCTGTGTTGTGATAATTATACCAGAATCATTATAGATATCATCGAAGGGGGTTGATAAATGACTTGAAGGATTATTGGCCTCAGCATTGGAGTCAATGAATTCAGCACTCTTGTATTGCTTCTTTATAGACATATATAATGATGAAGTATATACAAGTATGTATAGCAATAGAAATTCAACTAAGTCTCTTGTTGTTGTGTTATGTTTTTCCAAGTTGCGAGTGCCAATACTTATGCAAAGTGTTATAAAAGTTACAATCACATCATAATGGTTCTCTACTTCTGATCCTAGGACTGGCTTTCATGGTTTCACAAATTACTAGTACACTACTAACTTTCTTTGATTTTGGCTCAATCTACATATACAGCATTAGTGCTAAGATCCCTGTTTGTGCAGAAGGCCACCATAAGTCTCATCACTGGTCTGATGCTCTTGGAAGAATCTGGGTTAGAGAATGAACAAGATACATGAGGCTTCACAATAGTGTGTGTGTCCTTCATCACCTATTCCCATACCCTTGTCTTCTATACAATTGTTTGCCAACAGAAGCTAGAAGCTAGAAGCCACTGCAATTCTGTGTTCCAAACATCTTCTTTCAAGTCCTCATCGTTGGTCATACAAATGCAGGGAAAACAACCATTTTACAAAGAGTGTGCAAAACAATAGAGAGCCCAAAGATCTCTAGGGTGAACAGTGGTCGTTGTGAAGAGGTTGATTGTCATATGCATGATTTTGAGTTAAGTCCATCTCCGCTACCTCCACTACTCTGGACCTCTCTCCTTCAGAACTCCAGTGTGTTCTCTATCAAGACACCACCAGGAGTCTCTGGACTTTATCTCTGTTTTTCTTATGTTCCATTCCATTCTATTCTTATTTAGTTTAGCTCCGCCCTTAGTCTGCCTCCGTACCTGTACAAGCACAGCTCCGGCTTCATCATACCCACTGCAGTGCTCTGGTGTATTCTTCCTCCGACCTCTGTCTTACTCATTACTTACCAATCCCTTCTAATTCTTCGTTAGTCACTTCATTCTGACTCCATATATAAACCTCTGTACTCTGTCATATAACCTTAGTTCGAATATCGACTTAGATTCCACTCCTCTACTTGCGTCCATCTCCAATCTCTGACCCTCCAATCAAATTTGGGGACACAACGTTGACAAGGGCACACCACATATGGTAAAGCCACAGTCCCCTCCAACCAAAACTCCGGAGTTCTGGAGTTCCCTCAAGAGTTGACCCAGTCTTAACATCTGACCAGCATGGCAATCACAACATTGAGGATAAGCTTGTGTTTACCAAACACAATGGCTATATGTTTTTTATAATTTATGCAGCTTCAAGTCTGGGGGTGAAGACAAGCTATGGATTATGTAAAATTTCATATGTAGAAGAACAGTCTCACTCTAATTGTGGGATAGATTGCATGTGATCTGGTCTATTGGGTTGTTTCTCAGAATCTGCAAGCTAAATATTCTTTGTAGGTACTACATTCCAATGGACAATATTCAGCCCACTCTGAACAATCAATTCTTTGATGTCATCTATTCAGATAGAAATGGTATGTCCAGCATTATATGTATATGAATGAAACTTAATGTGGAATGTGGAGTCCCTGTGATTACAGTATTCACCAAGTATGACCAATTCAAATGTGATGTCAAGATAGAGCTGGTTTTCAATTCTTAGAATGCTAGTTCAGAAGATGTCAAGAATGAGGCTGAGAAATTTTTCCAGTAACACTACTTGGGTGTCTTGAAGGGCAGTTCACCTAGGAATGTCAGGCCAGAGAGTAAGTTTTGATATAGTCTTTGCTATTATACATATGGTTGCTTTATTTATCTTGTAGAAATGCACAAGGAGAATGCATCCTGTTATGCATTACTTGAAGAAACAGCAAGTGCCTTAAATCATGAGGCTGTAACAGTGATGTTACTTGCTGTTCAAAAGGAAAATCTTGAGATGAGTGTAAAGATGGCAGTTAGAAGGTAAGCATAGACCAAGTTGTAAACAAAAACTTCATGGTTTATAGGATAACCCTTGATTGGGAGAATGAAGTTGATGCTTGCATTAGCTACTTTCCACATTTATGGGTATGTGAAATGTTTGATATGATTGATGATAAATGATTAAACAAAATATGTTAGTAGGATGTAAGTTCTCATTATATAATACAGAACTCAAAACTTAATAATGTGTCTGTTGTACAGTATGTTGTACAACTATTTGTTCAATTTTATTTGGTGATTTAGTTGATGAGTTGTTTGTGTACTCAACTCTCAGATGGTTTGATAACCATAATTATTTCACCCCTATAGTCAGTAAGTAATCTTATCTCATTATCATTTCATAACTCATGAGTGTATTGCATTTGCTATTCACTGGAAAGTAAGTGATGGGTACATTGCTGTCAGTCTAGAACTTATAGATTCTGTCTCATCTCTATTCTTTAGAAAGTGAGTAGTGTCCTGTTCTTTCTATCAGTCTAGGACTTACAGATTTTGTTCCATTTCTCTTCAGAAAGTAAGTAGTAGCTCATCACTCTTATCAGTGAAAAACTGACTCTGTTCCATTTCTGTTCTTTAGCTTGTAAGTGGAGTCTTGTCCTTGCTGTTAGTACAGGACTTATAGATTCTGTCCCATCTTTGTTCTTGAGCAAGTGAGTGGTATGTTGTCATTATTATTAGCCTCAGACTTATAGATTCTGTTTCATGTCTGTTCTTCAGGAAGTGATGTCTTGTCCTTGCTGTTAGTACAGGACTTATAGATTCTGTCCCATCTTTGTTCTTTAGCAAGTGAGTGGTATGTTGTCATTATTATTAGCCTCAGACTTATAGATTCTGTTTCATGTCTGTTCTTCAGGAAGTGATGTCTTATCTGTGCTCACAGTCCAGGTCTTACATATTCTGTCTCATTTCTGTTCTTTAGAGAGTGAGTGGAGTCTTGTCCTTATTATCAGTCTAGGACTTACATCTTCTATTCTATCTCTATTCTACAAGGAGTGAGCAGAGTCTTATCCTTGCTGTCACTCAGGACTACATATTCTGTTTTATCTCTGTTTCTTAGCTTGTGAGTGATATGATGTCCTTGCTCTTAGTCCAGGACTTTTATATCCTATCCTATCTCTGTTCTTCAGGGAGTAAGTGAAGTCTTGTTCTTGCTCTTAGTCCAGGACTTATAGATCCTGTCTAATCTCTGTTTGTCAGGGAGTAAGTGAAGTCTTATCCTTGCTCTCAGTCCAGGACTTACAAATTCTGTCCTATTTCTATTCATCAGTTCATGAGTGGTGTCTGCTCCTTGCTGCCAGTTCAATACTTATAGATTCTATTCCATTATTGTTCTTTAGTCTGTGAGTGGTGTCTTGGCATTGCTGTTAGTCTAGGACTTACAGTTTCTGTTCCATCTCTATTCTTTAGGAAGTAAGTGAAATCTACTGTACTTCTTACTATCAGTCCAGGACTTATGTACATATTCCATTGTATCTTTGTTCTTCAGAGAGTAAGTGGTATCTTGTCCTTGCTATTAGTCTAGAAGTTCTATATTCCATCTCTGTTCTTCAGGGAGTGAGTGGAGTCTTGTTCTTGCTATCAGTCCAGGAGTTACTGTACATATTCTGTTTCATCTCTGTTCTTCAGTTAGTGAGTGGAGTTTTGTCCTTGCTATCAGTCTAGGGCTTACAGATCCTGTTCTATCTCTATTCTTTAGGATGTGAGTGGTGTCTTGTCCTGGTGTTGGTAGTCCAGGACTCACAAGTTCTGTTCCATCTCTGTTCTTTAGAGTAAGTGGTGTCTTGTTCTTGCTGTTAGTACAGGACTTACATACATATTCTCTTTCATCTCTGTTCTTCAGACTGTGAGTGGTGTTTTGTTCTTGCTATCAGTCTAGAATTTACATATATATTCTATTTCATCTGTTCTTCAGGAAGTAAGTGGTGTATTGTTCTTTTCAACAGTCCAGAACTCACATAGTCTATTCTATCTCTGTTCTTCAGAAAGTGAGTGGAATTTTGTCCTTGCTATCAGTCCAGGACTTACATATTCTTTTCCATTTCTGTTTTTTTAGAGAGTGAGTGGAGTCTTGTCCTTGCTGTCAGTCCAGGACTCACAGATTCTGTTCCATCTCTGTTCATCAGGTAGTGAGTGGTGTCTTGTCTTTGCTGCTAGTCTAGGACTTACATATTCTATTTTACCTCTGTTCTTTAGAGAGTAAGTGGAGTCTTGTCCTTGCTATGAGTTCAGGATTTACAGATTCTGTTCCATCTCTGATCTTCAGAAAGTGAGTAATGTCTTCTTACTATGAGCCCAGAACATACATATTCTGTTCCATCTTTGTTCTTTAAAGAGTTAGTGGACTGTTATTCTTACTGTCAGTCTAGGACTTACATAATTCTGTTCCATCTCTGTTCTTCAGAATGTGAGTAGTGTCTACTCCCTGCTGTCAGTCCTAGGGGCTTACATATTCTGTTCTATCTCTGTTCTTCAGAGAGTGAGTGGTGTCTTGCTATTAGTCCAAGACTTACATATTATGTTCTATTTTTGTTCATCAGAAAGTATGTAAGTAGAGTCTTTTCCTGGCTGTTAGTCCAGGGCTTACTGATTCTGTTCCCTTGTTGTTCTTCAGGAAGTAAATAGTGTCTTTTCCTTATTCTTAGTCCAGGACTTACAAATTTGTCCATCTTACAAATTTCTAACCTCAAACATATGAATTTTGTTTTATGTTTTGTAGTGTGTGAGTTTTGTATTATAAATTACAATTATTATAATTCTAACACTCATGGATTCCACATTAACTACACTAGCAAGTAAGGAATGTTACAAAGAATTATTCAGCTGCTAATTTGTTTTCATTTTCCAGAGCCACATCTCCTCCAAAGTGACTCTTTTGCTTGTCAAGGTATTTGAGTCATCATTAATTTTTTCTTGGTTTGTTGATATTAGAAATTCAAACAGGACCATAAGCCAAGGCACCATGTGTTCATTGGTATGATCAATGTTCTCATTTTCCATGTTAACTCAGATAGTCATAGCTTCACTCCTACTTCTGGAACTTGCAACTACCTTGTATGTATCTGACAACTGATGCCACTTTGAATACAGCATTGGACAATGCATTCACTAGATTGGACAGTTTCCATGAAGTCCTGGTAGAAGCATTCCCCCTTTCATACTCATCCTATACCAGAGAAGACTATCTTGAATTCCTTCTGAAACACAGGCTGGGTGAGTCCCTCATTTCATTCTTCCTTTGGGTTTTATTCATGTACTTCCAGGCTTCCAGCTGTAACTATGTAGTGTCTAGCAATATGGATATGCAGCATCAATATATACTTTGTAGCAAGGGCAATGAGCTGAAGGGGAGAATATCCATCTGGATGTTTATGGGATTGGAGAAGGCAAGTGGAGCACAATTTTCTTTGAAAATGGATTTTTCTGTAGTGTACATTTCTACAGAATTACTCCAAAAAGTATACTTTCAGTGATGAAAATATCATACATACATCTCCAGTTTCATGAGGACAGGGGGTACTCAAAGACAATCTTGACATTCCAAATCCTAGCCTGGAGATTAACATCATTGATCATCCCCTTATCCATTGTTGCAGGTGCAGATATAGGCACCTGGTCCTCATCCATAATCCCCAATACATTATCAAATTGCTCCACCTCATCTACTGCCAACCTATCCAGCCCTCACTCCATCTGCACCACAAATTCTTCCTATTACTATCATCCTCTCCGACCAGTCCGTCCTGAAAGTCCTCATCCTGCTCGTCAAACTCAAGTGGCACCCGGCGTCCTTCGCTGTCCCCAGCGATACTACCACTGCCATGTACACCCTGCTTCACGCGCTCGCGCGCACCCTTCACCCGGTCCACCTCCCTCCGAATCATACCACCAACGCCCTACATCACCCGGATCGGAATCCCTCTGCCCATACTCATCCCAGACAACACACGTAGCGTCCCCGAGCCGCTCCAAGACGTCCCCATCCTAGTGCGCGCCGACTGCTGCGCAGCCCCATCGGAATCGTGACACGTCCACCTGCACTGAGAGCATACGCCATCTCGGCACTTATCGCACTCGCAAGTGGTTCGTCAAACGGCGCAACGTGTCCGTGACTCCGTGCAATACCACGCGCGAGTGAGATCGTGCGTGCGCGTGATCAGAACCAAACGCCATGTCCTCGACTAAATGCGTGGCACTGGAAAAGGCACTCGCATCGACTTTTTTTCGCACGTCGATCTTGGCGCCCGAGCTGGCCAGCCGGTATCGTCGAATGAGTGCATGGTAGTCCTCGCTCAAGGTATAAAACAGGAATTGATGCGAGATAGATCGAACGGGGGACAAAGTCCTGGTGAGCGCGCGCACGCGGGCGAGCTGCGTGTGTGGTCAGTACCGTGAAAACGACAACAGGAGAGATGTGAGACGAACTAGGACGATATGAGTTTGGGTTGATCCCCAACCACTGCCTCGAGCATCTGTGGCGTCAACCACGACAGTTGCCTTGTAGCGTCCCTACTCGGTGGTGACGCACTCAGGCAACGAGATGCTCGTCGTGAGAGATGCAATTGTGATGAAAACGGAATCCCAAACTCGCGAGGATGCTGCTCCATTGTGATGCATCGCAAAGACAAGACGCCCCCAGAAGTATCGAACACGAGCACGTCCTTGAAGTTGTGCTGGCGATGCGACGAATAGGACAGGGGAAGGTCCGAACGACCCGGCGATGTGCTCGGCGAGGACGCCATTTGCGGCGGTAAAAGACTCGTAGGCAACGGCATGTCGCTTCCTGATACGAACACGAACAAGAGATCAGAACGAAAACCATCGGCTCCCGTTGCGCGTGTCGAACGCAGCCGGGTAATGGAAGTCAACTGTACAGAAAGTGGCTGCTGCACAAAATGCACAAAACATCACCTCGGTTGCGATGGAGAAAAAACACGTCAAGACTCACAGGCTTATCCACTATATCTATATCTTGGTCAATATGGCTCCTGAGATCAGGCTGTCCCCCATACGGATTAATTCATGTACTGTGCCCTTTCTGCCTCCAACAGTGACCCATCGTCCGTTGAGACTCGCCTATCTCGGATAACAGCGGACGTACGGCCACGGCTGTACACGTGCCACGGAGCATCGTCTGCTACACTCGGTGGAGACTGGGTCAAATAAGTTATAGGAACCGATCCAAGTCCAGCGCCAGCGCCAACGTTCCTTCATTCATCAACATCGTTACCCTTGCCATCAACCCCATCGCTCACCCCTCCCAGTGCACGTGAAGTCATATTTGAAAGACGCACAATCTGTCCGTCCTCGTGCCTCACGGAGTGATGGGGATGCGACGAAGCACTGTTATTGATCAAATGGCACAGATCAAGAACCAGAAGCGATCGAGTTACGGTCACGTCCGTCTTCAACGTCGCTCGACGGCGTAGCATCGCCAGTCGCGACTACACCTCGGAGATGGGTCCGTGGACTCGATCGTCTTCGTGAATCCCACCGCTGGCCACGGCGCGCTTCGAGAAAAGAAGAGATGGCTCATCCCGCTCATCACGGAGCCAGGCTGTTTCTCCTGTGTGGAAAGAAGACGCTGCGTGCTATGGTGTACGCGTGGCGATGCCAGTGTCGCAGGTGGAGCGATCTGGCATACTCGGCCACGGCGTTGTAGGCCATCTCGCCCAATGACTTCATACCACTCTTTATCGCAGTATTTCCGAGGTCGGCTTGAGAGATACCAAGTGGACTTGAGGAAGCTCGGATATGTGTACGCGGTTGTGGATGCGGTAAATCTGAGCGGGGTGGATGAGCAACAAATGCGAGGAAATAATGGGATAATGGGAGTGGGGTCGTCTGGGATCGGGACGTCGTCCAAGTCATGTCTATGCCTGATGGTGATACAATGTTGTTGGTATTTGGTTGATGTGTTGATGTACAACTGTAAATATGGAAGACAAAGAAATATTGTTAATGATGCCGAGGAAAGAACGTGAAGGGTGGGCGGCTTTGGAAAGGCATTTGAGAATCACGTCCATTCAAGGAACAGAAAGATATACAGGCTCGTACGGCCGTTCCACCCTGATATCCACATCCACCCCGCCTTCGTGCGCACACCTTAACATACGCTCCTTGAACGCATCGAAATACACCTTGCGCCAAGGTTGCCGCCCCCTTCCGCGACTATACACGAAATCGTAAAAGACGAGCTTGAAGACAGCGAGGGGGTGGACGCCAGCTTGCGTCGCACACTCACCCGTCCGAGAGGCGATGACGTCTGCCAGCGTATCAAGGTGGCTTTCGTGCGCGCAGCCCAGGCGCAGCTTGGTGAGGCAGGGAAAGGTGGGTAAGGTGGGGCCTGCGACAGAACTGGGATCTGCACCCGGCCCGGCATTGGTCGTCGATTCCGGACTTGGATTGGAACTGGGTTCGACACGGACACCCTGTCCGAGTGTAGGCTGAGGACCAGGTAGAACAACGAGATGCGCGAGCACATCCGAGATCGGGCAGGCCCTTGGAAAAGGCTCAAACGTGAATGTGGACAGCGTAGGAGAGGTGCTCGGGGACGTAAGCAAGCGAACAAGCTCCGAAGGGGACATGTCGACGTCCCGGATATGTAGCGTGTGGAGATGGCACCCAGAGCGATCAAGGAGGGCAGAGAAATGATGCGCATGCCACCAGTGGGTAGGTGTGTGCATCTGCGGTGGTGGTGAGTCTGGGTGTGATAATGGCGTGAGAGCACCATCCCAGCCGACAAGGAATGCACTGTCAATGTCCAGGGTCGAGAGCCGAGGGAGGTACAATGCATCGATGAGTGCACAAACATGTGCACTCCGACTCAGGCGCCGTACGCGTAGCGTATGCAACCTGGGCAACTCGATCATCGTGATGATCACCTGTCCTTGAGCTATTGCATCCAGTGGATGCAAATGCTGTGTTGTAGAGCTTAATCCGATCGAAAGCTCGGTGAGGTTCCGACAGTGTCCCAACGTCGAAAAATGGCGGGGGAGTGTGGCTGTCTGGCCTCCTGATTCGTGTAAGTCGTATGAGAACGCGACGGACGTGAGGCGTGACCAGTCGACGAAAATGTCTTCCCGATTGACGTGGTCTGGTCCAGTATACCCCAGCGATGTGAGTCGACTTGCTTGGGCGAGATCGAGGTGAAGAGAGATGAGACCACGACGCCAGCCCATGTGGTCAACGTGCACGGAGAACGAGGTGAGAGACGTAAAAGCACATGAGGAAAGCTGGGAAAGCTGGATAAAGTAATCGGAGGAGAACTTGAGATGGATAGATTTCCAACGTGGTGCATGCAAACGTATGCGGGAGAGCAACCAAATGACGACATCCTCAGTGTCTTTTTGGAAAATGCGGTTGTCGGTGAAAGCTATCGAGAGCGGGGCAGGATATGAGCGCTGAAGCCAAGTGTCGACAGTCGTGGCAACTGTGAGACCATCGCGCGAGCGATCGACATTAGTTTCAAGGAATCTGATGGACAAGGATGTCCAGAGTCGATGGGTATTGTGGGACACGGAGCGCCAGTAACTGCAGACACGACCGAGAAGGAGCGGAGGTTCCGAGAGGAAAGCACGAGAAGGGGCAGCCTCCTCGAGGCAGTTTTCGAAAATTATACCAAGAATCTCGGGCGGAATACGATGCACCGCACATTTTTGTAGGTGGTACGAACCCCTTTTGAGATATGCATGTTCTTCTGCTGTGGGTAATGATTGGCGATGGCCATCATTGCCATGATCTGGAGCCTGGAGCACAGGATTCGATTGTGTGCGACGGAAGCAGTCATTTGCATGAGCGCTCGGGTTTTGTCTGGGTGGCTGCGGGGGAGATAAGAAGAACAGACGGAACTCATAACTACATACGTTCTACAACGAGCGCCGAAGCAGGGAAACTCACCGCACGATCGTCCCTCAAGGCAACGATGTCGGATGGGTCCATTGCTGAGCAGGAGACAGCACGATTTGAACGAAATTCAATGAAGGCAGTCCGAAGCGATGAACGTGTGCATCCTCTCCAGGTTTTATAGGACTTGAACCTGTCGGCAATATAAACTTTAATGGAGCAGTTTTCGGACGTGGCAGTGGTCTGTTCTTTATTTGCTTCAAACTGCCTTAACCTTGAATTTCACAGTCTACAATTCATTACCTGGTCGACCACTGATAAAGGAACGAATCTGCCTTCAAACGCCCTCAAGACTACCAAAGAAACAGTCCATTCGAGCACCTCACCCCAGACCTCATCTCATCACTCACGGCGTGTGTGAAGTTTTGCGCTGCGAGCACCGGGCGCAGGAATCCTTGGCGATTCTTATCACCTACACCCCTTCCGAGGCCATCGTGGAAAATGCGGGAGAGGCAGGGTAGTACTAGTAAGAAAGACCCTAATAGGTGACATCGATATACTCTGCGAGGTAAGGCGACTCCAGGGTCACTGACGCCTCCAATCTCCCCTCGTCCCCAATTTCGGATACCCATCGTGCCATTTCTCTCTGCAAATTCGTCACCTTTGCCAGCCAATCCTCCGGAGAGTGAGCAGTGGCATGTGGTATATTAAAAAACACCGCCTCGACGCGTCGCAACGCAGACACCTCCGTAGAATGCAAGCGGCCGCCTCCACGCCACCGACACATCTCTATCATCAAACTCAAGTACTCCGCTTTTGAGCTCGCCAACGTGATCTCGCGTAATCCCGGTACCAGCGGACTGTCATCTGCAACGTGTTTCTGTCCGTCCCGTTCGCCTCCATCAGTCTGAGCCCAAACCCGAGCTTCTGTGCTAGTCCGACATTGACCTCCCACCGCTGCTACAGGTGCAGGATGTGAAACATCCAACGCGCGAATTACATCCGCAATGTCTTGTGATCGCGGATAGGGAATAAAACGCAACGACACGAGCGTACGAGAGAGCGCAAGGCAGCGCACAAGTTCGTCGTTGGGGAAATCGACGTCTTGAATCGAGAGACGGCGGAGCGCACACCCCGAGCGTCCCAGGAGATTCGAAAAGTTGCGGTCATGCCAAGGTCGGCACCAATCTCCCCAACCAATGGGGAATGCTGCATCAATTTCGAGCGTTTGGAGTTGAGGCAAGACGAGCGGGTCGAGCACACTGCGTGCGCGAGATCGGAAGGAGAGTCGGCGGACGCGGAGCGTTCGAAGACAGGGTAAGGTGATGGTCTGATCATCATTCAAGTCTGACCAAAATGGCTGATCGATGCCCAGGGAACACGTAGTTATGTTTCGACATTGGATGAGACGCTTCAAGTGTCGAGACAACGTAGAGCTCATCCCACAATGTGGCCCAAATTCAAAAGATGCCTCTGCGAGTTGTTCCCAGGGGAGGTCAATCTTATCGTTCATTGCATGCCCAGGTCCGCTATATGCAAATGATTTCAGGTTCTTGGCGGACCTTAGATTCAGGTGAAGTGTAGTGACTCTTCGCTGTCCGAGCACACCGCCATTAATCTGTAGATGTTCCAGAGCCGACAGGTCACATGGCATAAATGTGAAGAGTAATGGGAAATAACCACATGAGAGATGCAGGACGATACGTTTCCAACGGCGCGAATGCGTTTGGAGCCGATCGACGAGCAAGGCAACGAGCCCTTCCGTAGTGGCATGGTAGAACCGATGGTCGGTAAATGTGAGTGAGATCGGAAGTGCGCCGGACCGTTTCAAGTGCAGGTCAAGCACGGGCTTAACGATCGGTATGTCATGCTCCCGACTTTGGCGCGTGTGGGGGAAATGGATATGAATGGACGTCCAGAGGTGGGGATCTGATTCCGCTACTGCCCTCCACAGCTTGCAAACTTGCGTAAGGCGAAACGGTCCTTTGCCGGGGACACGGACAGGCATCGGCTCGCCCTCGTCAATCAGGCTGAGTTCAAACATATAGGCTATTATTTCAGGGGGAAGGCGCGTCACGGGGGAGAGCAACATGGCCCCGCGCGGGATGGGGTTGTGAAACGATGCGACGTCGGCCGTGATGCGTACATGATCTTGGACATCTGGGTGAAGCACCACGTGTTCGAGCAACTTTCCCGATGGATATGTTGCGGTGGTGACGTCCTGATTCTTCTCGATCGTCTCATAATCCAACAACAATTGCTTAGTAGTTGTATCGAGCATGAGTGCCTTGTATCATAAATAGAATTGAGACATACAGGCACTGTAAAGTTGATGGGGGTCAATAGGGTCGAAAACTGAGTGTGCTGACGCGAGGTCTCTGGAAAGGAGGCTGCACGGAATAATGCTGAAGGCATTGGAGCATTCCCCGTGGGGAGTGGGCAAGCGCTGACTCTAACCAATAGCAGACGCAACCCTCGGGCCTCGAATTCTTCGGATCTAGTAGCTGAATGTAGCATTTGCCGCAATCTATCATGACCAACTCCGCGATATCCTTCAGGGATACACGTGTGCCGTCGAACGGAGTCCGATGAACGTACTTCCGACTTGCCGTCCGTTGGAGGACGGCCGCAGCCCATCGGGCCGCTCCGCTGCCAACAGTTATTCATCCAAACAAAGGAAACACGTGTCACTGAATGAACAATGCCTTGAGGTATCAACACGTGTTCACGGACTGGGCTACATGTGGCAGTCTTCTTTGCATCGCATTTGGCTCAATAGAAAGGGTATGGCATGAGATGAGAAACGAGGGTAGCTACTGTATAATTGACATCAAGGGTTCGATCGAAACGCCAAAAGCTGTTCCCCGCCTCCCAGAATGACGCTCACGCCGGAGTCATTCTCGGGTGCTGAACCACACATGCTGAGTGAGAAGTAAGTGGAATGTAGCAGGTGCGCGCTGCCAGAGCCACAACACAACACCGACCTACTCAACATGAATGTATTCCACGAGGTAAGGTGAATCGATGACAACCGACGCCTCCAACCTCTCCCCAACTCCGTTCTTCTTCTCACTTCTATCCTCAGCTTCGCTTTCAGATACCCACTGCGCCAGCTCCCTCCGAAAACCCGCGACCCTTCCTAATTGATCGTCCGGGCGATGTGGCATATGAAAAAATACCACCTCGACACGTCGGAGGGCAGCTACCTTCTGAGCACGCGCACACGCCCCTCCGCGCGAACGAAGCATGGCCATCATCAAATCCAAACACCCCTCCTGCGAGGTCCCCAACGTGACCTCGCGCAGTTCCGCCAATAGCGGACCGTTCCCAACGACTCTCTGGTCGTGTCCCCGAATCAGGGTCTGATCTCCCACCGCCGGCACAGCGCGCGAGACGTCCAACGCGCGAATCACATCCGTGATATCTTGGGATCGTGGATAGGGAATGAAGCGCAATGACGTGAGCGCATGAGAGACCGCAAGACAGCGCACGACTTCATCGCTTGGAAAATCGACGTCCTGAATCGAGAGGTGGCGGAGGGCACATCCCGAGCGTGCCAAGAGATTCGAAAAGTTGTGGTGGTGCCAAGGCGCGCTCGAACTGTCGCAATAAATATGGAATGCTGTGTCGATCTCGAGTGTCTGTAGTTGGGGTAGGATGAGATAATCAAGGAAGTTTGCCTCTGACTCAGGAGAGAGTCGATGGACACGAAGCGTTCGAAGATGGGGAAGAGTGACAGCCGGGTCACCGTTCAGTGAAGGTTGATATATGCCCAAGGAGCAGGTAGTTATGTTTCGACACTGCGGGAGGTGCTTAAATTGTTGAAAGGATGGGTAACCCAGTGAATGATACAAGGAAAAATCGAACGAGACTTCTGCGAGTCGCTCCCAATGCGCATCAATTGCACCATTCAGCGACCACGAAGATCCGCTATATGCCAATGATTCGAGGTTGATGGCAGATTCCAAATTCAAGGGAGGAGCAATGAATCGCCCTCGCCCTTCATCGCTAATGTGTAGATGCATCAGCGAAGACAGGTCGCATAGCGTGAAAGTAAAGAGTAGGGGGAAATAGCCACACGATAGATGAAGCGAGATATGCCTCCAGCGACGTGAATGCGATCGAAGTCGAATGACGAGGAAGCAAATGAGTTTTGTCGTAGAAGCAGAGTAGGTGCGATGATCGATGAAAGTGAGTGATATTGGCAATGTACCCGATCGTTCCAAATGTAGGTCGAATACTGGTTGGACTCTCTGTACGTCT
>JBBPNZ010000501.1:0-18568 GCA_038091195.1 Phylloporus rhodoxanthus | reverse complement strand
CCTTGCAGCGCCTCCGCACCAGGTGGCTCCCGCTTCTGCCGCTTCCGTGGCCGCCGTGACGACGACGCGCGGGTCGTCCGCGCGAGCACCACCTCGGTCGCGAGCGCCACAAGTTCGCTTACGAGATGCGCTGGGCTCAGGTGCCCAAACAGCGCGTCGTCGGGCCGTCCTGCGGGGTAGGAGCACTCGATGAAGAGCGCCGAGAGCGCATGGGGGATCTTGGGCGCTGCCGCGCGCCAGACGGTCGCGTTGCGCGGGCGTGCAGCGACGCTGTCCGGCTCGACGTCCCCGAAGAAGAGGAACTCGTGTTTGGACGGAAGGTGCTTGATGAAGAAACAGGCGCTGTCATAGGGACCCGAGTCGTTTTTTCCGTGGCTGATCGTCATGGTGCGCACGGCGATGTCTGGGAATATCAGCTTGTATTTGCCGTCGGCGCGGAGGCTGCGCGTGGGTCAGCTGCGGCGTTTGGGATGTAAAAGGACGGGACGTGCGCGTGGTAGATCAACTGGCACGAGGGATGTGTCTCGTCATAGGACGCCAATCTCGGCCACACGCGATCGGAGAAGACCGTCTCGAGATCTCTGAGCGTCTGTGGAGACCCATATATGCGCTTGCTACCACCTCCGAGCGCGCCTGCAGACATGACCAACGAGCTGATATGGTCGAGATGCGCATGCGTGAGGAGGAAACATCTGAGGTCGTTCAACCACATTGCCGACGCGAAAAAAAATGCTGCCTACTTGACGTTGGCATATATAGTGGAGGGTGTGATTGTCTTGGAGGGATCCCCTTCTCCAAAGATGTTTGGAGTCCGTTTCATGATTTGCTTGAGTGCGCCGTATCCAGATCCTTGCCCGGTGTGAGCACGATCGGGAAATACACACGCAGCGGACGCACCTGCTTCGAGCGCGACGATGCCATCGTCCCAAGATGCGTTGCACGGTTTCACCAAGTACCTGCATCGCACGTGAAAGCAAGCCGCGGTAAGGTAGGGCACGACGTACGCAGACAAGTTGGTTTCGTCGAGACCGCCGCCAGAGCCGACAACGACGATATCGAACACGGGCATCATGGGGGTCGAACGCTGAGGTTGCCTGAACGCGGGCGAGTTAAATAGTCAGACTTGGCGGGCCCGTGTGTTCAAGGCACGTCGGCTACGAGATACATCACAGACCAAGAACAAGGCTCGTGGCACTGACTTGTCCTTGTCGGCGTTCAGTCTTTGAACCACACAGGGAAGTCCTCCACAGGATGGCGCACCTTGTTCTCCTATGACCCGCAGAACGAGGTCCACGGCGCTGCCCAGCTGCACGAAATCGCGTGAGAAGGCTTACATAACGTTAGGTAAGTGCAATTACGAGTCCTCCTTTACTAGAGCCACTTCATGCCTTGCAAGATTTTACTGCACATACAAATTACAGTAACTCCTGCAAAATGTACATATGGTAGTTACAGATATTTTGAAAACTGCTCCCTGGCCGGGTGAGGTATGATATATGATATATGATACTTGTAACTGGCGCGCTTGACAATTGTTCAATCTCCGTTCCAATGTGTGGCAACAGGGGGAAGAGTGTCATTCATTGAATTCGTGTGGCCATCATGGCGGACGGTAAATCAATGCCTGCTGAACCCGACCTCAAACGACCAAAGCTCAGTGATATATACACAGAAATTGACAAACAGATTAACAGTAATTGGCTAGTTACTGCACTAGGCAACGCCAGCGATCTCTCTGATGATCAATTGTCGTGGTTGCTGCTCGTCATTCAGGACAAGTCGGGTGGACAAATATCTTGGACTCAGACTGCCGAGGAAATCTTGGAAAAACATAAAGATCTGAAGGGCAAACTTCAGGTGGCTTGGAAGGCAAAATCCTATCAGGAGATACTGCAATTGGGTGAGTGCTCGCTTGGCCTATCCAACCATGCTCATTTTTATTGTCTAGATTATCTCCAATCACCCTTGCATAGTAGTCTTGCAGCTGGTTGGCATTCTGAAAATCTGGAGAAAACCAAGCAAGGTAAGTCTTTCAGAGTCATTGAGAATATGCATACCACATCTATCTTTTTTTCAGGGCTTGAGATTGCTTGGAAAAAGCCATTTTGTGGAGATTACCACACAGTGCTTTTGCAAAAAATCAACAAGATGTATCAACCAACAGAATACAAGAACATCTGTGCCATTGTTCAAAGCTCTGGGACGGGCAAATCGAGAATGGTGGATGAACTCACAAAGTTAGTCTACACTCTCCCTATTAATATTCACAAAACAAGAAGAATATGTATAAATTAATTCTTTGTAATATCTGCCATTCTGCTAATTCATGTCTAGATACAGCATACCCACCATCTGACGACATATTGCGTGACTATTTGGTGGACAAAGCGCCCAATAATGAGCACGACTGTTGCACCCACTATAAAACATTTTTTCAATGTCTATTTTCTCATTCACTTGAACTACTTTCAAATCTGGACCCATTGGACAACAATCTCACTGCCAAGTGGTATGACCTTATGGATGATCCAGATTACTGTTGCACCTTTTATGAGCATGTGGTCAACTTGTGCAAGGTTCGTCAAACCATGACATATGTACCACTGAACAGAGCTGATGTCTACTCCAGTCCCCAACCAACAATCAGAATGCTCTCAAAGACTTGATGACTAAACTGAGAGCGTGTTTGACCAACAAAGGAATTCAGATGGTGATCTACATCGACGAGGCTCACGAACTAAAAGAGTACTGTGGAGGACACACAAAACTCGATATCATGTGTTCAGTGATCAGCAACTTCTGTGGAGAACCATTGTTTTTCCTATTGCTTTCGACACAGTCTTTGCTTCATTTCCTTGCGCCTACGAGGCAAGCAGCTACATCCGAGCGTGTTAGAAGGACCACGGGATTGGTTCCAATCACCGAAACCCCGTTCGACTGCTTCTGGGAGGATCCAGTCAAGCCTGGTGTCCTGCGTGTAGAAGATTTATCCACACTCGAGTACGTCGCAAAGTGGGGTCGACCGCTGTACGTCATTTATGTGTTGATATTCATGCTCCACTCACTTCACTTAGTTGGTGGGCCATGGCAAGTGAAGGGGCTGAGGGGCTCATTGGCACAGCGCGAATGAGATTAATATGTCGTCATGAAATTGACAGATTCCCTCAGCAGATGCTCGAAGCATCCCTTGCCGTTCTGGACGTCCTCCTTGGGTTCGATTTCCAGCCGAACCGCGAACTCAACGAGGACACTCAAGCTAAGTTGGTGAGGAGCCACATGTGTATAGCTTACTCTGTACCGGGACACCGTTTGCACTTCCGATCTGGATATCCATCGGAACCCCTACTCGCGGAAGCAGCCGCTCAGCAACTACTCACATTCAAGCCTGGTGGCGGAGAATGTTTTGGTATCATGGCAGACATACTTGAGACTACCCAGCTTCCCGAAACCACTCTGATAGATGTTGGGCAGCGTGGAGAACTTTTCATGCGTATGTGCCTCATGGGGGCCTACATGGACGGCGTACTCCAGGAGCTCGTGAGCCAATGAACGGAATCATCTTCAGTAAAGGATGCAAGCTTACTACATTCATCGAGCAACTGTTCGAACCAAAGTATGCCAGAATGGTATTGGATGGAAGACCTGACAACGTGAAGAGCGATACGACCTTTTCCCATGCATTCGCACAATCTATGGTCCGGTTCACGCACTTCGTCAAGGCTGGAGATGCGCATGAGATGACATCGGAGGCGCTGTTTGCTGCATTCACAAGGGGGATGGCTTTTATTGGGTATCAAACCCAGCAAGTCGTAGATTTCGCCATTCCTGTGTTACTGAACAAGGACGACACTCTCCAGGAATCTGCGATGTCTGCGATTCTAGTTCAGGTCAAGAGGCGTGTGAGTGGTCGCGGTCCAGGCACGTATGCTCTTAGTGAAGACGAAGTGGGCCTCTTCCCTCCACAGGCCAAGGTCGGAAAATCGCAGGGAAAGGGCAGGGCAAAGGCAAAGGCCAAGGCCAGGGCCGAAGAATCATTGACCGATGAACGCCCATACGTCACATTGGTCGCCGAGGTGGGGATAGAACCAGAGGAAGGCAAGACGAGTGGGATCAAAACACCAACCGTCCATGTCTCGCTGCAACCCGAGTTGATACACTATCCTGAGGTCCATCCGCGATACGCTATCGTTGCCTATGGTTGTACCGGTGTGTACAAACACATCAATGCGGACAAACGCGCTTTCCTCCTGGCTGCACGCGACTTTTGTGCGGAACATCCTGACTATGGTGTTGCTAGATCACGCGACTTGGTGATGGGCTTAAGCCTTTGTGGCAGCGTGGCGAAAATTCATATCACTGGCTTGATAGTGAGCTGCTGAACAAGGGGCACAGAGGAACGAGCGAGACCCTGTCGTAGTTTTTGTGATACTACTACTATTACATGTGCCCTGTCCTCTGCATCAGTAGTTTCAGAGTGCGCTAATGATGAGAAACGTACTATCGGCGTAGTACTGCAATGGCCACCTACGTGACAGGCCGCAAATGTTCCAAGTCTTTGAGTCTTTGGAATCCGGAAATCAAGCGCAATCACCGATAAAAACATGCGAGCCATCACTTATACTTTTGGTAAAATGACCAGAAGATCCATTCATGGCGACAAAAACGAAAAAAGAGGGGTGTCGTACGAATAAGTGTGCATGTGTGAGTATGTATTCCGCAAAGATCAATGGGCATCCACCTCTGGAAACGAAGGACCGCATGAAAGTAGAGACGAAAAATAAAAGGAGGGAGACTGGGAAAATTACGTGCGAGATCGCTGATATTATAATGATGATGCATCTTGACTAATCTCTCATTGCACACTCAACAGACCGTCCAGCGCCTTTTGAAAGTCATAGTCATTTGCTTCGAGTGCTGCTACCGCTTGGTCGCGGTTGAATCCCATCGCCGCCAGCCGCTTGACCTGCTCGACGTCATCGTTGGCTGCGGGCGCAACCACACCTGGTTCGTCAACCCGCGCAAGGGGCTGCGCAGATTGTGGCGTCGGCATAGGTGGAAATGTGTCCTGTTTCTTTTTTCTGCCAAACGGCAGGCGGATCTGCTAGACGCAATCAGTTATCACGTCAGACAGGCACCGCGCGCATCGTAAATAACACCCACGCTAAGCTTGGAGTGACGAGGTGGTAGTACGGGCTTCTCATACGGAATTTCCTTTGATGAAGACGTCGACGGTCGCTGCGTCTTTGGCGATGCAACCCGAGGTGGTGGTGATGTCGTCCGTGGCTGAGGGGAACTTGATCGTATCGAAGAGGTAACGCGGGGAGAAGTAGGGCCCCATGGTGAGGTTGGTGGTGACATGATTGGAAATTGCTTCCCAGCGTCGGGCTGCGGAGGGTGCACCGGAATTGTAGAGACATTCGAAGCCCGAGATGAAAACGAATTATCAAGTTTCAGGGCCTGAGAAGCATCAAGTCCTCCAAACGCTTCGTCGAACGAGATACTGCCTAGTCCCGGTGGGTCCACCACGGTCTGCTCAGGGTGAGGAACCGTCTGGGCGGGACCGGGACTCGTTGAGAAAGCATCAAATGAGATCGGCGCTCGTGGGGGGACTGCTTTCGAGGCAGCGTTACTATTTGCGGGCGCAGAAAAGAGATCTCGTGCATTATTGGCGATGATGCGCTGCTGAGTCGGAGTGGCACCATTCGCAGGCGGAACATTCGAAGGTGGGATCTCGGTCGCCGTGCCTGCGGAAGCGGCAAAATCAAAGTTGTCCTCAAACCCAGACTCGAAAGCAAAGTCAGAGACTGTCTGCGAAGGAGCGGTAGATGAACTCTTGCCAAACGCCTCGTCAATGCCAGTGCTGTCCTTGCTTGCCACAACGGGCGTGTTGATAAAGCTGAAGCCGGACTCGTAACCATCTTCAGGTGTAACGGCAGGTTTCGTCAGGGGCACACCGAATGCGTCGACACCATTCTGAGTTGGTGAGACGTTGTCTGCCTTTGGTGCAGTCTGTGAGACAGGGGGTGCATCATTGGTAGCACCAAAGATATCATCGAACGAGACAGGTGGTTCGTTCTTGGTTGGAGCCTGCGCAGGATGGCTCTCCTGTTTAAACGCGGTCCTCTCGTGACTTTCTTCCTCATCGCTATCCGTATCGCTGTCGGTTTCGTTGACATCCAGGTCCTGAAGATCAGTCGACAAGTCAGTCTCGCTCTCCTTACTGTCGCCCTTTCCAGACGGAATGTCATCCAGAGCAGGGAAATGAGCGGCAGCCGAGTCCAACGAGGAAAGGTGAGGAGTTATGTCACTGCCAAAGTGAACGGGAGTGGTGCCGTTGGGGGGTGTGATGAACAATTCTTCGTCTGTGGGCGATGCAACTTCGGCAAAGTCTTCAAACGCTGGTTTGACATGGACTTTGGGCGTGGTCATACCCACATCTGCCGCATCAGTGTCCGGGGCAACTTCGGAAGATGGCTGTGGTTCGGCGTCAAAAGCTTGGGAGATGCCAAATGGGTCATCGAGCGTATTAGGTGGAGACAGGCCAGGTGGGGGCGAAAGGCCAGGGTGAGACGTAGTTGAGAAGGACCTGAAAGGGGAATCGGCTCGTGGAGTTGATGTACCCGAGGACATCGCCAGTCTCTCAAACGGGTTGTTACTCTTGACGCCACTAGGGCTCTGGGGACCACCTCCGGTGATGTCGGGAGTGACTGGTAATGGATGGGCAGCGGCAAAGGATAGCGAGTCAGCGGGAGATTTGACCCTCTCTAGTCCCGATGCCTTCTCGACCTCGGCTTCCTCTCGCTCCTTGATCGTATTCACAAGATCATCCTGGGCTTCGTCAAGTTCTTGATCAACTCTAGCCTTCTCCGACTCTTTGGTTGCGAATTGTTTCCGAGCAATCGCGAGAAGACCCTTTTGCTGCTTAGCGTCCTTCTTTGCTTTCTCGACCTCTTGCTTAGTGGCAGCGATCTGCACGGTCACTTCAGCCATGCGACGGTTGAGGTCACGGACCTCCTCCTTGTCGCGCAGGAATGCACCTTCGATCTCTGTCTTCTCCACGCGAATCGCACTGAGGTCGCTTTCGCTCCTAATCAACTCCTCCCTCACTTTTTGGATCTCGGCGTTCTGATTGGCGTGACGTTCCTTGAGCACGTTCAGTAAACCAGTCTCGGTCTCGAAAGCAGCTTTCGCAGTATCGAGTTGTGTCTGCAAAGCAGAGAGCTGTGCCGCTTGGTTAGCGAGTGTGGCTTCCAAGGCTTCGCGCTCAGCCTTGGCGTTCTGCAGTGACTTGGTTGTCGAGTTGAAGTGGTTCTGGAGGTTTCCGATCTCCGCAGATCGATCATGTAGTGATGGAGGCGGATGCATCTCGTCATCGTCTCCAAGAAGGTCCTTGTGGAAGGCTAAATAACGTGGGTCAGAGATCCATGGAAAATGAGGAAATGCAGAAGCGCACAATTACGAGTTGCGGAAGCAAAGGGATCCTCCAAAACCTGGGGAGCGCGGGATACTGGGGGGGAGATCGCCGCGTGTGCAATGCCGGTTGTTTGAGGTTGGGTTTTTACAGCCGATGCTGGAGGGAAATCGTCCCAGAGGAGATCACGTATTGGTTCAGTTGGCTGTGGTTGAAAGGTAGCTGCAAACGGCGAAGCAGGACTGTTGGTTCGCATGGAGGGAGGTACGAGAGTTGGGGGGAGTGTAGGCGGGATGTCTTTGCCTGCTAGTTTTCCTTGGATAAGATGCATCGCTACCGCGAATCCGTCTCGAGTCAAACGACCATCGTTGTTGATGTCTGCAAGATCCCTGCAGACGAAGTCTGGTATCATCCTAGATGTCATGGGGCATAGACGTACCAGATTTGTGCGAGAACGTCTTCCGGCAACTTGGACTGTAACATGAAGGGAACTGCAACATCACCTTCGATATAGCCTCGTTTGTGCGAATCCAGGGTACCAAAGAAACGGTCGGCGTTGGCCTTCTCGGGAGGAGTCACATCCCAGAGGCCAGTAGCCTGAGGGACCACGCCGGGGAAAGGTGGATGAGCAAGTGGTTGCGTAGCTGGCGCAGGGCGACGAGAGGGAAGTGTGGGTCCCATTGTCTGGACAGGTTGTTGCTTGAGTGGGAATGATGGTGATGAAGTTGGTGGGCTCGCGCTGCTGCCAGTTGCGTGTGCGACCACGGCCGCCCCAGCTGCTTGTTCATATAATGCTGGGGGAAGCAGAGTGGGTAGGAAGGATAATTGGTTGGACATGGTCGCTTGAATTAGATACATGGCTATCGTAAAGTCTGTCACGTCGAGCGCGCCGCGATCTTGGGTATCTGCTAAAGACCTAGAAGAGAGGTTCAAAAAAAATGCAACATCAAGGCGAAGTGATGGATACCATATCTGAGACAGCTTGTCGACAGGAAGCTTGGACTTGACGAAAATGTTGCGGGATTTGTCGCCTATTATAGAGCTCATCTCAGTCCGAAGGTGAATGAAAAAAAACGGCGTACCACTCAAGAGACCGTTTACTGGGCCAGAACCCTGAAAGAGTCTGGTAAACTTGGCCTTGTCTTGTGGTGTGAGGAGGGGTAGAGCGGGTGGTGGGGATTTCGGTATTGAGATGCCGGTACCCTGGGGAGCCAAAGGTGCATGGACGCCATCAATGGCAGCGAGGGGACCCGCTGTTTGAAACGTCAGTGCGGGTAGAGGCAAAACAAGGTAGGCCAACATTTGCTGAGGAGCGCTGGTGAGATCTTGTCTCCATTTTGCGCCCAGCCTATCAAACGGACGGCGGCTGCGACGCCTTTTCTGGTGAGAAAGCCGTTGTTGTCCTCGTCTGCGATGTTCCATATCTCGCCGAGGGCTGTCGGTGAGAGCTTTGCGCCGCCAAATACTCTGACTGCGACGTCGCCTGTGATAATTCCAATCTTCTGCGTGTCTGCTTGAGCAAATATGCTGTCTACGAGAGAAAACTCTGCCGGTGTTGGCGTGAACTGTGGAGCCATCAGTATGTACTTGATAAAGCTGCGCACGCCGTTGAAACAACCGACGCTGACATTCCCAACAAGAGCAAATATGACCAAGAATCTTCCAGTGTACGACTCACATCCTCCCTCTTGGGTCCCTCCTTCTCATCGCACGGCCGATGTCGGTGGGTAACCAACCCTACCAAATATACAAGAGCTAACGTAGACTCTAGGATATCTTGGCTTTCATCCTCCATATCCTGGGCAGGATGAAGACCTCCTCTCCGAATCCAACCTCAAGACTGGTTTTGGCCTCGCACACTTTGTCTCGGTATGTATACACCTCCACCCTGGAGTGCCCCTCACCTCCCACCAGTCAGAGACATCTAGTGTCACCGAGCAGAACGACGTCCTCGATCCCACTGCACTCAGGCAGCTGGAAAATATAATGACCGAGATATTTGCGTGCCGTGCAGAGAATATCCCCGCAATTCCGTGAGCTCCCAGGATTCTACTCCACATTCAGCTCAAGATCTATATAGTCCATGGACCTTCAAGATGCCCTCTCGTGTTACTCTCAACGATGCGAAACGTCAGGCTTGGTTCGCAGACCTTGCAAACGATCAGGTCCCCCTTCACAAGTTGGGTAAAAGTGTCCCCCATGGGGCAAAAGGACACGATCTTCTCGACTTGTTGCAGTCCAACAACGTCGCAATCCTACGTGCCGTGTGGTTTTTACGAGTCCTTGGTGCAAACGAAACGGTTTGTTGGCGGATAATCCCATTGTTCCCACTAGTCACCTCCATATTCCAGGTGGGTTTGCGGAACAAGCCCAATTATAACCCCGCGCAGTACAGTATCGACTGGACCAACGTTGTCACAAGTTACCTCAAGAAACAACTCGCCGAAATAGCACTTCCTAGCGCACCTCGTCTGGGACTGAATATAAAACAATCCTTCAAGGGCGTGCTTTCCGATCCCGACTCTCGTGATCGATGGCTCTCGCGTTTCACTTATTGGTAGGCTTTCAAACACAAC
Source organism: Phylloporus rhodoxanthus (assembly GCA_038091195.1). Classification (NCBI taxonomy): domain Eukaryota; kingdom Fungi; phylum Basidiomycota; class Agaricomycetes; order Boletales; family Boletaceae; genus Phylloporus; species Phylloporus rhodoxanthus. The sequence goes on along the minus strand of JBBPNZ010000501.1, from coordinate 8,581 downwards.
CCTATCTCCGTGCTCACCTGAAGCTGCGCAGTCTCCGTTTGCTACGACCCTTTTATGCAGATGGTCTTGTCGACAGCCGCACATTCCTCGTGTGGTTGGTCCAACAAATGGTCACTTGCAATCTTGCTCAAGCTGGCTTCGTGGCACATCTTGCAGACGAGTATCTGGATGGCATGCTTGTCAGCCGTGCCCTCACCGGGCCCTTTGCTAATGCATGCGTCGCTAGACTTTCAGAGGTCATTTTGTTCTGTCGTCTTTGGCGTGGGTCTAACTCCCTTTGGAAGATTCGATCATCAGCACAAGGCCAACTCGTGGGCCTGGATGGTTTGTTGGTGACCCTTTTACAAGTGAGTCCGGTGTCCTTGACTTGTCGTCCAATCCTTATTCGTACAGCGAATTTGCCTCACCATTCCGGATTCCTTTGTCAGTCCCAACTCTTGGGCTAGCCACTCATCGTTATTAGTGTCAGTATTATCTGCTGATGTTGGGGACAGCTTGATCCCCGAAGATCGTCGGCAACGTGAGATACAGAGGTTACTACGAGAAAACCTTTCAGATATCCAAAGAAGGAATGACGCAATGCTATTCCGTAATCTTCCTCCCCGAGCTTTGGAGAGACTTGGTTCAATGGTCGTTGATATCCAGGTAGGTACTAGGTTGACACTTGGTCCAGTCGACTGAGTGAATCTATTAAGAAACTCAATTCGATATCTTGTACTACTGTCATATCAGCCATCGATTTCTTCCCCTCACGTTTGGGTGATGCGTCATCATCTGTTTTCACAGAAAAACTCGATACGCTCCTCACTTGGGCTGTGACCCCCCTTCAATTCGGGCCCCATCGTCCCGTCGCTGCCGTGACTCTTCTCACCCAGTATTGCGAACGCACAGCACGCCGCGAATTATCCTGTGCAACCCTGCATGACTACTTGTTTGACTGGCTCGATACGAGCGAGGTAGCTGCCGACCGTGCTAATCTCCGACCTCTATCGGCTCTCTTTGGGAAGCTTGTCAAAGACGGCCTGTTTGATTACGCAGCTTATATCCAACGGCTGGTCGCGCGCAGCGAGCCAGGCTTGTCATGTTCAGAGGTACGCCGTCAGGGATCCAGTTGCAATCCACCTTGACTGATTGTAACAGCCTGCCGAATCTGCCTCAAAGCATCGTGAATTCCTTATATGGATACCACTTCACGTTGTCACGTTGTCATTGTTGCACCAGCGGAAACTGATTTTATACGGTGCTCGCGCGCGCGAAACACCTGAAGATGTGTGTGAGAGAGAAATGAGGCGCGAAATCCGAGCCGTTTTGCCACTTGTATTCGGAGGTATGTTCTATATGAACGAGACGTCTGCGTTGTGTAGCTTACAGACGCATTTAGGGACAGTGCCTTATACATTTACCTCTTTATCCGCTTTACATCGCAGTTGTCATACGGTTATTCACGCCCCGCGCTTTGAGCAAGTCAAGATGTTCAAGCAATGGCTTCTGCCAAATTACAAGAAGTTTGTGAACTCGTAAGCCGTCGTCTTGCCTCGTTTTGTGAACCGTCTTGACAGCTGGCAGATCCGATAAACTTGACGAGGCAGTCGTTCTTCAAACATACAGCGTGGTGACAGAACTATTATGTTGTACAAGTTGCTATGGATCGTTGCTCGAGGTAAAGTTCGTCCAACGACTGGGCATAGAATACAGGATAACGTTGTTTTCTTAGCTGAGTCTCTCCGTGTTGTCGCAAATTTCACACGCCGGTGTCGTTGCAGCAGTCGGCGAAGTATTCCATCGTTTCGCCACTGTCTGGACCTCGATGAATGCGACAAGTAGTATCACCTCCGCCCTTTATTCTGCTCATATGGTCTGGAGGAACCGGGGAATGCAAGTAAGGTCACTGTTGACCCTTCTTGCCGAGATGGACGCAGGGCGCCACTTGGATGGACCCGCAAAGTCTCTCGTGGCAGCGGATGCATCTTCTTTCGCTCACGTGCGTTTATACGACGTCCTTGCGAATACGGTACTAATTTCCGTTAGGCCCTTGCCCCAGAAACGACTACAAGTGACACGGTCCCTCCGGTTTTACCAGAGATCTTACTACTCGCAGAGGATTCCAAGCCTGATGCCCCCTCAATCCTCGCGAACAGCTTGTGGTACAAGTATCGAACGTCATCGGATTGGGGTTTGAAGGTTTGGGACAATACTGTGGCCTCATTGCGTCAGGTACCGCTCATGACGGATGACGTTCTCAAACGGCACATGATTGCGTTGCGATATGCACAGTTCCTTTTACATGTTGACCAGCATCTCCCTGCGGGCATTGATGGACAAGTGCTCCGCTGGTTTCTCGGCATTGGCAAGGGCGAAATAATGGTACTCACAGTTGACGCGTGGGATGTATGCTCCGTTGTACTTCTTTTCCTGTGTGCCCATGGAGCCCTTCCGTCCACGACCATCCTCCGAGGTCTCGTCTATCCCGCATGGACTCAGCTAGCAAACATCACGTCTGGGCAAGCGCAGTCTCTCGCAACGTATATACAGTCTGCAAATGCGCTATTCGACTGCCTAATTCTGCAAACAGAGCCCCAGATATCTTCCACACTCCCGAATACCCTGCTGGATATTCATCGATTTTATACCCGTCGACAAGACGTGTTTGGAGAATCTCACTTTAGCTTCCTTGCCGCTGAAATGCCTACCCTTGTGTCTATCGAGCACAGCATCTTTGTTCCGCAACACCTTCGAGACACGGCCAAGGAACTCCGAGTCAAAACCTGTGAAAGTCGACAGTTTCGGTTTGCCACATACCGCGATTTGGACGTGGTACGAAAAGCATTTGAGCAGCCCATTCAATCCGGCTCTATTGACGAAACGCTCTTTGAGCCGTTCGTGAACGCGCTCAAAGTTATTTTAAGCGACTCGAGTGAAGGTAGGTCTTCGTCTTGCGAGTCTTGATGGGAATACTAAACTTGCCTTGTAGGCACGGACGTGAATGCATTCTTGAATAGTGGGATCTCATCCGTGCTCAGTCCGTGGCGTCTTGCTTCCACCGCCGTCCAACTTCAGTTTGGACTACGACAGTTGGGCCGTGCCATGGCGAATGACTCGACAAAACAAGCCGCCAGCGCGTCTTTGGACAAGATGACTTCAGTCCTGTTCCGTCATTCGATTGCATCCGAGGAAGCATGTTTCATCGCAGAGATAATGAAAGAGATCGACAACACAGTGGCTGAAAAGGTTACTTTATTCCGCTTCACTTGACCAATATTTATTTGATATTCTAGTTCGTAAATAATGGCATGGAGAGCCTTGTCGAAGTTCTCGCACGTCCGTCAATTCCGCTGTCGCTGGAAAACCTCGAGGAGCGTATTGCTCGTGGGGGCGAGATATTACGTCTCTTATCACACGTCATGGAACCCTTCCGTACGAAAGGGGTCTTCTTTCAACTGGATGTCAACTGCCGAGAAAGACTGGGCAAGGGCATATGCGAGATCCTCTCTTCCATCGAGTCCATGCTCGTTTCGAGAGCCGCTGAAGCATCGAAACGATTGACGCAATGCGTCCTCTTTATTGCTCGGCTGTTGCAATTTAATCTAGGATTCGAGGGAACTTGGACGAGTGCTATCTACGACCAGTACGACATCCTATCCTCTGTCCTCTTCCGTTTGGCGCTGGTACGTGTTCATATCATTTATATGCATGAAGATGCTAAGACGGGCAGATTCATGCATCTGGTTCATTCGACCTAGACTCTGTGGCGTACCCATTGCTTATCGATACGCTATACTTTGTGATTGATGGTATATCCCGTCGGTTCTTCTTTTATATGCGTTGACTTGTATCATGGCAGAACTTCACTCGCAATCCAAGTCGAATTCGCCCGACCTCTTTAAATACTATCCCAACATATCCGAAGACGAGATACCAACCGACGTTCCTCTTGAATATTATCAGCAGCTTTGCACCCTACTGCCACACCTCCCTCCCAACAAACTCGTCAAAAATCTTGTGCACGCCCACCATGATGCGTCGGGAAATTTGGTGTATGGCGCGCCCGTCCAAAACCGACCGTGGGAATGGGTCGAGAACCTAGGGGAGCCCGCGACGGAAGAAGACGCCAACCGATGGCAGCAAGGACCGTTCAAGAACGCCTCTTCGCTCTCCCTCGAGCACTTTGCAGCGCGTCGCACCGGCGACCGCGTCTCCCGGCCCATCCGCGACACTCGGACGCACGACGACCACGAAACCGACGCGCTGCACCTCGAAGGGGACCTACGGTCATTCGAAGACGGTCTATCGGCGGAGAGCATATACCGACGGGACTGGCGCGAGACACGGCTGGGGGCGTACCCCGATGGCGCGCCGACGGAAAAGCGAGATGGGCTTGACGAGGCGGGTTCGGTGCCGATTTTTGCGACGCATAACCGCTCTGGCTCGATGGGCGGGTCGAGAAGAGCGTCGCCTGCTTCGTCGGTCAAGTCGAGGGGGTCTGCTCACGGGTCGTCGGTGCGCCCGAGTCCGGGTTCGACGACCAAGATGTCGACGGTGACGATGAGCGATATTGTGGAAGAAGAGACGGGTTCTGGTGCCAAGAGAAAGGCAGATTCGGACGACGAGGTGGAGATTGTCGAAGGGCCGGTGCCTGCAAAGGTGGGTGTTAAGAAGCCGAGAGGTGTCAAGGCGCGGGGGAAGAAACGGTAGATCGCTAGATCTTTTGCTCACTTGTAGTATGTGCTTTCATGTCGGAGTCGAATTCTTGAATGGTGGTCATGAATCACAGTCATCACCAGCGGCTGTCCATCTAATGGTCATTCTGTTAGTTATCGTGTACGTGCTGGACTTGAATAGCGGCTCTCAGAGAGTGAGTATACATAGGGACTGACCACTTTTCAGTGGACTTGAAGCGGGCGCAGGCTACCAAGGCACGTGAGAAGCTGGACGGTGCGGATGATGTGATAGGCTAAAGGAAGGGCACACGTTCAGTGCTGTGATGAGAAGGCATGCCTCACACTTCTGCAGTCACTTATATTGCGTACCTTTTTTGGTTTTCTATCTGGAAGCTCGAGTTACAGCCTAGTTCGTCCGTGCGATTTGAAGACGGACCAAGGCAAGGCCTCTATAAACATGTACTCGGCCCCCGGAAGCCACCTTGGCTTGTTCACTAACACCGCTCATAGATTTGAGCCATCTTGATAAATATCATCATAGACAACGTTCTGCAGTCCTTGATGCAGATGGCGATGGGGCTAGAAGGATTGATGGAAAACCCCAGAAGCATGGATTCTGGGTCGTGCATAACCCAGATCAGATCATCAGAAACACGGGCAATGCGATAAACCTAAAACAGAATTGAATATGAGCGCTGAGCGCTGAAAGACTGCATCAACGGCGGTATTGAAAATGCGGAGAAATGTCGGGTGGAGAGGAAGGTCCGGTGGCCATGGTGGTAGAGAGGAGCTTGGCAAAGGTGACGGGAACGAGGCCAGCACTAAAGAACGCCACAAACGAGAAAGACGCTCACCAGAATGGGAAGCACAGACGGAGATATGTGCAACGACGCAGCAGGCGGGAAGCGACAGCGGGGAGATTGTTCGAGAATATTTTTGTTGGATGTACAGAGCTGGTAATCGAGATACGCTTTTGACGTGGTGCCAACAGTGGCATCAACAGGATAACAGTTCAAATATGACAATTATCAGTATGACCAATTCACTGATAAGTTATTATAGTTCGCGAACACATACCGGTGGGAATGGCTCCGGTATATAAGATATACCTGTAGGTTTTACTTGTTGTTCACTCTCCCAGATCGATATGCTTCGACTCGTGCCTTTGAACTCGGTGCTCGCATTGGCAGCGGCGGGCGTGGTGGTTGTCGCCACCCTCACTGTACTCAGAAGGCAACGACGGAGCGTCCGGGGCTGTCGTCTCCCTGGGCCTGTTCCCCTCCCCCTTGTTGGGAATCTTCTCAGTATTGACACTAAAAATCCTTGGGTAACCTACGCTGAGTGGGCCACTCGTTATGGTCAGCTACGAATATCCTTTAGGTTTGTCTCCCATGTTACTTACCTCGTCGCCACAGGCGATATCTACATGATCCGGGTGTTGCACCAAACCATTATTGTGATCAACTCGGAGAAAATCGCCAAAGACCTTCTTGACCGCCGATCCAGGATTTACTCTGACAGACCCTACCTTGCCACGAGAGAACCGTGCGTGACCGCTCTTCAGTTGCTAGTATATCCAGTAATTCGTCTTTTAGGTGGGGCTGGTCCTTTAACTTTGGCTTTACACCATACGGAGATCGATGGCGCTCGCAGAGGAGAATATTTCATCAGGCATTCAGAGCAGAAGCCGCTCTCGCTTTTCATCCCATTCAACTGAGAAAGGCTCGTGAGCTTGTGTTGGATATCCTCAACGTACCGCTTGATTATCACAACCATTTCCAAAGGTGAAAATATCTCAACTACGGGTGTCTTGACGCCAATAAGGAGGTTTTGTTCAGGTTTTCTGCGGCTGTGATCATGTCGATTGTATACGACTATGAGGTTCCCCGGGCCGGTCACGATCATCTCGTGGAAGTATTCGAGCGTGGGAACGCTCTGGCCCTGGAAGGCTTAACACCCGAAACAGCATCCATCATCGAAGCCTTTCCCTTTCGCAAGTAGTTACCCTTCATATTCCTAGCGCTTTAAGCTAATTGACAACGGCGTTATCAGTTCTCAGCTTGCCAGAATGGTTTCCGGGCGCTGTCTTCAGACGCAGGGCAGCCATTTCCAAGGATTGCGCCACACAGATGGTAGAGATGCCCTTTGAACATGTTAGAGAATGCGAGGTGAGGTTACACGCACTCAGATTCACAATGAGGACTCATTTAATGCAGGCTACAAGTAAAAGTGGGTTATCAATGGCTTCTGTTCTTTTGAGAGGCATGAACGAGGCGGATCACCCTTCTCAACTTCAATTATTGAAGGATACCTGTGCGACGGCATTTGCTGGTGAGTTATTGCACTAAAATGGATATCGTTGTCAATTACACACATCCTCCAGCTGGTGCAGAAACCGTCAGTTTGATTGTATGTGGATGTATTCGGCAATTCATTTTTTTGTAGACAACATCGACATTGCGATGGTTCATGCTTGCCATGTTACAGCATCCGGAAGTGCAGGAACGTGCGCAGGCAGAGATTGACGCTGTCGTTGGTACCAATCGGCTTCCGGACTACGACGACCGGTCGAACCTGCCATATATCGAGGCAATTTTAATGGAAACTTTGCGAATGCATGCCATTGCACCGCTAGGTGAGTATTTCTACTAGAACGTCTGTACAAATTCTCAAAATCTTTTAGGTATACCTCACGCTACCATAGCTGATGATATATATGAAGATATCTTGATTCCAAAAGGTGATAAAATGTTGGATCGCGAGGCATATCTTCTGACTCCCTCGCCGTGCATGCCAGGATCCACTGTGGTGGCGAACATTTGGTTGGTGTCCAACGTTCAACCTGTCATCTTTCCAAGAGCTTGATGCATTATTTATTTGAAGGAGTATGCACCGTAACAAGGATGTTTATCCTGAACCCGATACATTCAAACCTGAAAGATTCTTTGTGGATGGGAAGCTTTGCGGGGACAAGTCTGTTGACAGCCTGGCTTATGGTTTTGGAAGGTATTTTAGCATTCCTTCTTCCGTTGGATCTCTTCAGCAACTCCACTTACCAGGCGCGCGTGTCCGGGTCGTTACACTGCTGACAGTTCAGTCTGGATCGCAATGGTGTCAATTTTGTCCGCGTTCAAAATATCAAGAGCGCTCGATGAAGAGGGCAAAGAAATCGATTTTGAACTGACTTTCACCCACGGGTTGACTTCGTGAGTGGTCTTGTTCTGGTTCTGCCCTCGGATGTGCATCGTTTTTGGCAGGGCTCCTGAACCATTCCCATGCTCCATCACACCGCGATTAATGAACACGGACATTCACGACCTTGTGACAGCGGGGAACATCTGAACTATTATGTATCTTGAACGATATGAACGACTACGGAGACTGTACTTTTAGTATGCTTCCAACACCTCTGAACGATTCCAAGCAACTGATGTGGCTTGCCAATACCAATCTGATGGATGACGAACTTCAATGAGAGAAGGATGTAGATATCTGATAATCACTTTACTATCGTTCCATTCTTGCTCATTGATCAATGCATCATACTCTAGACCTTAGACGTCATTTCCGCTGTTGGTTTGTACGATACAGCTTTCGTCTTGGTTACCATATTACCTTGTTACCTTGTTACCTTGTTTACAAGATCACTGAGGGGGGGGGCATAATTGTGGCTGTGATGTCGTTGATTTTGCGAACGTGGAAATCCTTCGCCATTTATGTATATAATGCGATACGCGCAGCATGCACCTAGCGCACAATGGCATTCTAGCATACTAAAAGCCCACGAGCAGAGCTCGGTTTTGGGCCTTCGGCCCAAGAGGCCGCACAATCCTTATCCTAGTTTTGTAACACAATGTTAATATTGCTTTGCTTTACAGACCATACACAATCCAGGCCAAGCAAAGTACCACTTTTTTTTCTTC
>JBBPNZ010000500.1:0-12064 GCA_038091195.1 Phylloporus rhodoxanthus | reverse complement strand
GAAGATGACACAAGGAGTAAAATACTACCTTCTATCACATCACCAGTCTGATAGAGCGTTACCGTTTGGCTCCCAGTGACCAATGACATGCCGTATTGCAAATCCAAGTCCGACTCCGCATCGAGAAGAAAGGTCTGGTTCACGGTCTGTGGATAGCCTAGAAATGGACAGATATCACTCGGCATGTGCTTCAATCTGAAAACAGGTCCTTACCGCCGTCGATCGAAACCAAGCAAGGTTCCTTTCCAATAAGGTCGGTCGAGTAGTTCCGAGCAAACATCTGGAGATCGCTCTTTAAATAAGCCTGTGGGGAATACTCCACTGTGGATCGATAAGTCTCACATGAGCTCCTACCAGAGACAATGATCTAAATTCCACTGACCAATACCATAGCTATTCTTGTCGGTAGCAACAGGCTCGTAGAATAGGCCATACAGCACGCGGAGACAGATCGGTGTGATGTACTCATCGCACTTCTCCAACTCGTTAATAATCCCCGACACTGTACCAGCCGTCTTTGGTGAAGTGGTACTGATTCCAGGTTGGCCAATGCGGCGAGCCGGAGCCCCACCAGACCGACGGATCAACTTGGCATCAAAATGCACCGACGGTGTCACGAAGTCGACATGTGCCTGGACGTGCTCTGGAAGATGGTATATCTCACAAGCTAATTACCTCGATCAGCTCGACCACCTGAAAAAACGGACATCCACTCACCCACGTGCTGTCGTCCAGACATGTGAGTGTATATGTTGTACTCGGTGTTCATCAACCGCTCCGCTTCCTCGACAGTCACGTTTACGCGCATCCATCCCTTGGTTCGACCGAGTGAAATCCGGTGTTCTTCGATGCCGCTAGTGACAAGCCAATGACGGACAACGTCAATGGTCTCGTCGGTCGATGCAAACGTGCGGACGATGTCTCCTGCGGACCAGTGTTTACCATAGTTGGGTGATCTGGGATGCGAGACGTCGTAGAGGTATGTCCCGATGTCATTGATGTTCCTTTGCTTGAGTGCGAACCGCAAAGGAATTATAAAAGTAGCATCGTAACGTCTTGCGAGACTCCAGCCGGGTGGAAGTGTTGTGCGCTTCTCATGCACATTGGAGGCGCCTGAGAGAAGTGAGAGAGCGAGTGCGACAAGCGGGACCAGTGGAGATAAGTGCATCGCGAGCCAGACGGATGGTGTAACTCGCCATATGATCGGTTATAAAGAGCAATGGTAGTTCCGATATGGATCCGCCGCGACACAATGTCGTGAAACTCTCACGCAGCACAGCCACACAGGGATATGATCAAGTGAGTTGAAACATTAGAGATATATAATATAGACAAGAATCCACTAGTACCAACCAAACTATCTCCATGTGCGTTGACATGCATCTAAGACCCGCTCCATCATCACGACCCCAATGTCCCAGGCATGGCGCTGACCCTCCCATCGTATACATTGCACAAAATCTATCAAGACAGTCATGTACATCTGCCAACCAACACGCGTGAGCAACCAATTCCCATCCAGACACGCGCCACACGAACCTGAGAGATGACGCGTAACACCACATTCGTTTTCAAGAAGTAGTCGAGGGCCGACACACCAGAGTAGGCCGCCAGGAAGACGCCTGTCACCTTGAGCGGCGCCGTGAACCACCACCACGACGCCAACACCCGTAGGAGAAACGCGCCTATCGTCGCCGTGAACGCGCCAGACCAGTCCCACACGACGCGCGAGAGGTGTTCGTCTGACCCGGGTTTGTCAAAAGAGATTTTTTCCGAGGATCGAGCGGCTGCGTACGAGGCTGGTCATACACGAACGCAAAGTCAGAGCTGCCAAGTTCCCGCCCGTCCGATGTTCGGCCCACTGGCGCGTGACAATAGCGCAACCTCGCGTCGTGAGGAATAAAGCCACTCAAGGTCGGTCCACAAAGCGTTATCTCGAGATGTGAAGTGCAGAGTGCAGTCACGGCATTGTGAAAGAGGGTGTAGAAACGGCCAGCCGCGCCAGTCACTTTGTTGAGGGCGATATCTCCCGTTTCGGAGGAGGCACGGTGATTGAAGACGACGATGATACCTGCGAGGACGGTGAGGTAAATGGTAAGAGGTATCCGGGCCATGCTGAGGAAAACGAATCAACTTGAGACGATAAACAGAAACAAACCAAAGGCATTAGTACGAGTAATACAAGTAGTACAAGTTGAACCTAGTACAGTAGTAAAATAGCTGTAACTTATACACGAACACTCTCAAGACGCTCATACGAAGGCGGTGATTCGCCCCTCTCGCTCACCAAACCAGACACCAATTGTTCATACAGGTGGGTCCCGCTGGACGACTCTGGTCCACGGGATTGTGTCCGCGCTTTCGCCTTGGGGCGTGTACGACATGGACACGTCAAAGTATCTTCTGGGGAGTCACCGTCCGATTGGAGTGCTTCGTTATAGCACGGGAGAGACGTCCATTCCGATGTGCAATGGCACTGCAAGTAGATGGGAGGTCAGCAGGCCAGAATATAAGCGTTCAAACCAAACTTACCGACAAGATGAGTATCGGTATCTGAATCATGATGTCATACATCTGCTTCCTCCCATTGGTTTCAGACTCTTCATCCTTTTCTACTCTCACGGTTGCCTTGAGCGTATGATTGACCATGATATTGCTACCCTTGGTTTGGTTCGAGGGATGCAGAACCGTGCAGGAGTCTGGGACTTGTAGTTCATGGCAAATCGTCCATGGGCCCGGTCCCATAAAAGAAGATGCTGCTTCGCTTTCGTCGTCGCCAGGATTCACGAAGCGATACAGGGGTGACTTGCGGAATGCATCGGCATCCTCCGATGTCAGTGGTAAAATCGGTCGAGTATGCCGGTCAATCAAACCAAAGTGTCTGATAAGCAGTATTGTGGAACGTCGTATGGTATCCAAGCGTGCTCGTGACTGTGTTTTAGTATAGTATTCCGTTCGTTCTTTGAGATTGTCAGACGTCAGTCATGTTCACTCATAAATTCACTCACCATCCAGATATATTGAGATAGAGTGGACTTTGATTTTCGCCAAGGGTAGGATCATAAGCTGAAACGGAATCTTTCCGCCGACGGGAAAACCACGACCCGCAATCTGGACACGGTACCGAAACTGATCCTCCCATTGTTTCTCCAGGTCGATCCCCTCTATGTCCTCCGTTTCATCGTCCATTGGTAGACAGATCACAACGACTTCTTGTTGCGCAGTCAGCTTCGACGTGAACGTACCAGGTCGCTTCATCTCGGCTTTGACTTTCCATATCAGTGATCCGTGATCGGCCCTCATCGTTGGTGGCGAGTCATTTGGGATGGTGAAGAATATCGGATAGGTGTACGTCCCTGTAATGCCCGTTACATCTCTATCGGAGAGGACTTTCGGAACACACCTTCAGGGAACACAACCCAGCCATCGCCACTTTGGTCATCGGCCGACAAATGCTCAGCAACGCTGAATTGAGACGGCGCTCGCTTCACACCGTGGGAACCCACTTGGGCCGCTTTCCCCTTCACCAGCGACCGCCCACGTTCAAGTTCCTCTGATGGGGACCGCGATCCAGTCTCTCGAGGCGACCGTGATCGCACACGGTTCTTCACAGCGTCCACGACGTGCACAATGCGTCGAAGTGAGAATCGTGAATTCGACCTGCCTCTGAAGTCCAGTTCTGCACTGCGACTGGAAGAGCTGGTCGCGATGCGGGATAGCCCATAGTACGCGATGTTGTGAGCATGCGTGCCAACACTCTCCTCTTCGTTCTCTGGAATTTCTCCGATGCTAGACGTGCGTGAGAGTGTACGGCCACGCGCCGAGTACTCGCTGGATACCGGCGAGCCATTCGGAAAGTTTGGGAACAGGCTGGTTCGGAATAAGTCGGGAGAACCTAAGGTACGTATTTAATAGTCTCCATACGAACGGGGGATCAAATTGCTTACACTGCGGCCTCGTGATGCCTGAACCGGTGCTAGTGACTGAGCCTGACCTGCCCGCCACAGATGGGCCCTGAAAATCAACGTTGAGGAACGGACGCTGATCTGTTTGGGCGGACGGAGCGGAACCAGTCCACCTTTGATCCTCCCGTGGAGAACTGCCGCCATCGGGCTCCACCTCATCCGTGTCAAGCCGCCGCCAGACCCTTGGAAACCGCGAGTCGGGACTGGTGCTATGTGAGAGCGGCTGAGGATCCAATGGTGATTCCCACTGTCCACTGCGGCGGGCACCAAGCTGTGGGTCGGATCCCGAATGGACATCTAGAAACTGCACTCTGGATCTTGCGGATGCAGCACGCTGGTGGGGCTGAGACATGGGCCCCGCCTTGAACACCACCATTGACGCAGAATGGACCTTGTATTGTTCTGTAACATCAATGCGAGTACGTCCGGCAGCTGGCACAAGTATAAACCCGGTTGACAGCACAACACACGTGATGTGGCAGATGACCGTACCTTGTGTGTAATAGTAAGTCGTTGCATTGGCCTGCAGCTCGAGCTCGATGCTCGACACCTTGGTGGGCTTCGCGAGCTTGAGGGTGAGGAGACCGCGAACGATGGCGGGTGGCAGCGTCTCACCGTCATGGTGTCGGGATGTACGTTCCAGTCTGCTGCGAAGGGGGATGACTGGTTGGGTCAGTTGGATAGATAACTGAGGGTTCTTCTCGAGATGCATGAGGTGCCAGTGTTTGATGGGTGTCTCTGGCTGCGAGCCACAATTCGGTACAGTCCTTTTAAAGTTGGAATATCACAGCACCTATACCTAAGAGGACCTGCAATCAGAACAATTATGGGCATGCGGAGACAGACCGCTGAGAACTCTAGATGCTTATATGCAAAATGAATGAGGAGTGACGCTTACTCGTAATAACCGGCAGATGGTATCCTATTACGGGTCTGTTCCACCCACACCACCAGGAACTGGAACGCCTCCAGACAGCAGGAGCTCCGACCGATCCTTGACGCCGTTACTAAGTCGCCCAATTACCTTGTTGTACAAGGTCACTGGGGGGGAGAATTGTGGCTGTGATTGAACTAAGTGCACAACTGAGTCGCAGGTACTGAGTCCTCGTCGTTGGATTGAGCGTTTCCGTGGCAGATAGTCGATATTCGCCAATGCAATGTAGCAGCGTTAGCCAAGGGAGTCGCCTGAAAACTGCATCGATCTGTCATGTCATCATGTCAGTTCCACCTGTTCCGAACCTGCTGACTTGACAGACGGTTGCTACTCTTTAAAAGTCCATGGGACAGGTCCATTACTCTGCGATGTCTACATTACAAAGGGGGAATATGGTCCTCGATTAACAAATCAGAGCAAGCAGAGTACCATAGCAAGCAGAACGCCACCAGAGCACGCAGATGCGAATATGCCGACTTCTCTTGCCTGCGATGCCCAAGCGTAACACAGGATACCAATAATAGCGAGTACGAAGCCTATTGAAGCAAGGAAGACGCAAAGTGAGTGGGTTCTACTCAAGAGATGAGACGACACATTCCCCGTGAAGGGTCCAACTTGCTCAACATGGGGATTTTTTGAAATGATGGGTGGCTCGATTGGAAACGACCCCTTCTTGATTGGTCCAGGTGCCTTTGCTGTATGGTTGTTTATCGGGTGATCATTGTTGGTGAGCGTTTGTTGTACTTGTGCTCCAAGATCGACGGTGGGATCCCGCTCGACGTCTCTGCTCAGGGATCCCGCTAGAGGCGAGTTTACCAACTTGATGCCCTCCGCAATCATCTCTTCGCGTGTAGCCTCCTTCAGTTTATACCTGATTAAGAGAAATGCGCCCAAGAATGAGAGGATGGCTGCACAGCGAATACTCACGTGTGAGATGATTCTAAATAATCCAAAACAGAACACGTACCAGCATAAACGTGCATAATTAACGCCCCAAGAAGACTGGCATTTGACGCCTTGAGGGCGCCGCTTCCCCAGTCATTGGGACTAGCTGGTTTAGTGTTTACCAACATGGCAGCTTCTGTTGAAGCAAAGAAAGTAGTCTGTTGATACTTAGATTAGGCGGACGACACTGCGTAGCAACTCACGATGACGCTGATTAGCTGAAGTCGTTCTTGCCAAGAGTTGACGAGGTTCCTCATTGCGCGTTTTCGCGCCTTTGCGTCCAATGCATCTTGCTCTGTCTGAGTAACTAACCAGGGATGAAAGAATTTGTTTGCCAGAGGTAGATAGTCAGAACTTGGCGTACTTTGCTTTTCTGGTCGAGAGAGCATCTCTATTCCTTCGTCCAAGTCGTCCAAGTCATTTAAGTCGAGATGCCTCGACCGCATGAACCCAATACGGGGTGCAGGCTCAGTACGAGCTCGTCTAGTTGAAGTCATAATTCTCTGCGGTTCTAATGATGGTTCTGTGAGCTGAAGATATGGCACATGGTATACACACGAGGAGGTTGGTACGAGCGCACGGAGCTCATTTTAGTAATGTTGTGCGGGCGTAAATGTTGGTTTGATGCCGTCTACCACGCGGGAGTCGCAAGTGAACGAATTCGTAGTGTGGCTTGGCCATTGATTTATACCTTTAAAGCCATCAGCTAATGCCAAGACAGCTGTACGTTGATTTGCCGTGCTCCAAGGTGAGGTGACTCAAGCCGGTAGCAAAACAAATCCGATACTAAATGAACAGTGACAAGTGAATGATCGGGCCACCGCCATGACCTGTTCAAGCTTCAGGTGGTGTGGTGGTTCTTTGAGTCACAGCGGGAACTCAATAAATAATAGTTATGTTTATGTTCCCGCCGCAAGCCGCAGCTTTCGCTTGAACATGACGTGGGCCCCTCTCACAGCCTATGACCAATCGTCCCAACGGTCTCACAGTCAGGAACTGCTCGAAGCCAGTGCCTAGTACATACAGCTTGGCCGCGTACTAAGCCAGGCCTCATCCTCCCGCCAGGAACACAAAATGACAGTATCCCCTGACAAGCACATCCTTGTGTAACTAGATCCCAGGTAAGCAGTGGCCTGTCGGGCAGAGAAATGTATTCGATATGACGGTCTGCAACCTTGCTTCCGATCATAGTGCACTCTTTTTCGTTCATCTCACTGTTTCACTCACCTTCTCCTTGATCACAAGCGCATAGCCTTCTCTTGGCGTCTATGTACAATGTTACAGCTCTTCCTCACGGTTGGAGTCTCACGAAACACTACGATGCTGCCTTTACCATTTGCTTGCGGTTCGCACTCAAGCAAAGGTAAATCAGTGATATAGAAACATACCTTTATGATGTCTCTCACCCCCAATCATCCAACTATGGAAAACATTGGTCTGGAGGAGGCGGCTGGTTGCTAACGGCACAGCGGAGCACCGGATGTCACTAGGCCAGACCAAGGGATGAATGCGAGTCATTGTGACTGTCGAGGGGGTGGAACGGCTGATGAACACCGTACAACGTGTATACACACATGCTTGGGCACCAGCACGTGGGTGAGTTTAGACATCCGTTTCTTTCGCGTTATTGAGCTAATATGAGAAACAAGCGTGTGAGGTGCTGCACACGTCCAGCCGCATGTCGATTTCGTGACGCCTCAGTACACTCTGACGCCAAGTTGATTCGTAGGTACTGTATTGAATAACCCAGCTCTTGTTCATAGTATCGGACGACTCGGGTTGCTATTACTTTTTATCTGATGATCATTGTGGGATAGGCGCATCATTCCATAATTTCCTGGATGCGATCGATGGGAGCTATTGTTCTTTCAAATGCAGCGCGATTCATCCCAAGGTGCTGTTATTTCAATTCGCAATCCGGTGGTTACACAAAGGGTATGTATCTCCGTGGTTTCACTGGTTTGGTTGTTCATCTTCATTAACAAACCGAAAGGTCCTGAGGTGTGAGACCGTGGAGCTCATCTATGTGATCTCGACATTGTATGGATACGACGAGGCTCTGCTCACATGCCGAGAGGCAGTGCGCCGAGTATGCTAAGCTCGGACTCCTGAATTCGACCCTGAAATGGTATGCATGGAGATCATTATTCCAGCGGTGGATTCAGCAACTATTTCGCGATTCCAGAATACCAGAAGGATGCTGTAGACTGTTACTTGAAGCACTACCATCCAAATTATTCCCCGACGATCTGGATGGTGTGGTTTTTCTCTTGTCGTTGGATGCTAAAAGACTCCCTCACGCCCTGATATCTCTGCTCGCGTGGAAAATTATGTTGTTGCAATACGTGACAAACGGGTTCCGACCAACATTTTCATTCAATACATAGATCGACGGTGAATTCAAGCTTGTATACGAAACATCGTGGAGCAATCTTGACGATGATCAGCGACGCTCGGCTTGTTGCCGACAAGAGCGCCATCGGCGCCAACCCTCTTGACAATCCATGTGCTATGACACACGCGGGCCTTGATATCGCCCCGCTTCTCCTCTAGATTTACACTGTTTAGTTTTCTGGCACATTCCGCAACATCACGAACGGCACGAATTCAGGTTGTGGCACGGAGAGTTTTAACGCAACGATAGGATGAGATCCTGTCACTGGTCTTGGGACGCCCGATTTTTAAACGCTGGCTTGCCTTGCCTTGAACGGAACGTGAAACTCTGACGAGTGTATGCTCCTGGACCTCTTATATAGGTTTCTCCCCAGCGATTTGGCTGGGAAGGATCGTTCTTTCATGGCAAGCGCGAACTATCTTTGCTTTCTGTAAGACCATTCGTTTGTCATTCGATCCGCCCGGACGCGGTGTTCCTCGCTTTCGCATGGCGTCATTCATTTCGGGACCGCGTCGTTCGCTTAGCACTACCTTGGGAGATAATTGAACAAGATCTCCTATGATGTGATCCAATTTCAACATAACAATGCGACCCGTATCATATGTTTTTACGCTGATCCAGAAGCATCAAGGTCGGCGCACATTGATATACACTTTTGGGGTACCTCGCTGAATACTGACGGGTCGTTGCGGAAGCGCGAGCAGCAAGCCAGGAACGAGGAACAGGGTCCGGCTATGAATTGTATCCGTCTTGGCGGACTGAGAATGTCAACATATGATAGAGCGTTGCGCTGGATATTATTCCATTCAGTGCAGAATAAACGACGTTTTCCAGTGTACGGCTCAGGAGTGTCCCGGGCGTAGCAGTTGGAACGAGTCCGAATTTTGGTCGTATCTGCCGAACGCCGCTCCCTAGATCACTGCAGTGAGGCAATCGACATCCAGGCACTCGCGACCCACTCACCTCGGGTACCACGCCATCCTACGTCCGCCGAGAGAGCGCAGCTTGGGCAGCTTCTGCCAAGGACTGTTCACGAGCCTCCTCCGCAGCCTTTTATTCCCGTTCAGCGCGCGTCCACGCGAAAGAAAGACGCTTACCTGTGCTTCTGCGCGTGCCTTGGCATCAGCTTCCCTCAGTGCGAGTACCTCACGGTCATCAGAGCCTCAGTCTGGGCCAGTATGACGACAGTGAAAAAGACACACCTCTGACCGGTAAGAGAGTGTGTCAGAGACTCAGATACACGTTATGGAAGCGGAGCGTACCTCTGCCTTTAGTCATGACATGATCGTGAACAGAGTAACCCAAGTAGATCCCGTAGATGCTGAGCGCAGCGAGTCCGGTGACGAGGCTGCGGTGCAGGATATCAGGGAGGGTCAGCGGTGTCCGGTTGTACTTTGGCTGCCTCAGGCCGAGAAAGGTGAGCAAGGACATGGTTGATTGCACGTGACCACTTGCAAGATACAAATGGCTAAGTAGTAACAAAAGAATTAATCTAGAGATCAAAATCAGTACTCAAGAAGAATAACGCTACAGCCGCCAGTCTCGGAAGAATTCCCAGTCCATCTGCACGAAATGAATCATGTAGTCCGGTACGCTCCCACCATCGCCTTCCTCCCCGCCGTGGTCGTGCTCGCCTTCCTCAGCCTCGCCTTCCCCCTCGACTTGTACTGCACCATCCGTCTCCCCACGTGGCTCCGCCATCTCTTCAGCACCAAAATCAGCTTGATCAGCACCTTCGAGAACGTCTTCTTCCCGCGCCGCAATAACAGCAGCCTGTGCATCCTCGTGATCCTCAAACTCCCCGAGCGCCTTCGTCAAGGCGCCATCATCCTCAAACAACGTCCGCCAGTCAAACTCGCCTTTCTGGATGACGATGTCATCCAACGATCGCTTTTGGTTTGCCTTCATGAGCATCGCTTCTTCCACTGTATGCGAGGATATGAACCGGTATATGTGTACGTCACGAATCTGTCCAATGCGGTGGGCACTAACAAGATCGTAGATCAGCAGGCCGCGTTAGCGCCAAGAACGAAATAGCTCACCGGTCTTCACACTGTCTGTCCATCTGCGGGTTGAAATCACTATCGTAGAATATGACCGTATCTGCACCCGTCAAACTATTCATGTGATCAACATCCCAGCATAACATAAAACAAAACGACGTACTTGATGCCAACGCCACCAGACCGAGAAGACGAGATGAAGCAAAAGACCCTCGCATCCGCATTGAACCGCTCTGTGATGTATTGCCGGTCCTCAATCTTGGTCGCACCATCCAGCCGGAGATATAGATACCCATGGAAATTGAGAAATATCTCGAGAATGTCCAACACCCGCGTCATCTGCGTGAAAATCAATATCCGGTGACCTCCTGCCTTTTTCTGTCGCAGCAGCCGGCTCAGTTCTTGCAACTTTCCACAATCGTATTGTAACAACGACGGGTCGGGGAACGCGATCTGGAGTTTGACGCTGGCGCGGTGCAAGACATTGTCAAACGTCGGCGGACAAGACATGAGCACCTCCTCAGACCCGCTAAACGCCAAGCGGGGAAGATCCAGAACGACCACAGCAGGGGTTATAAAGGCAAACTTGTCAACGATACCCGAGGCATCCTCCACACGTTGTTCGTACGATTTCACCATAGCGTTCACCGTGGTAGGCGTGTCTACATACGCATTCCTCAGGTCGACAGCGGATAACGGCAAAACCGGACGATGGCACGCTTGGACAACCCTCAACAAGTCTGGCCCATACACTGGTGTCCGAGCACACCGCAAGCCGTTGACGTAGCCTATCTGCGCCCACCGAGCAACCTTTTGCACGCGCTCTTGATGACTCCGCCATGCACGATAGCCAGTGATCGTCCGCGTATCCTTTGGTGGGGGCTCTCCTGGCATCTCCGATATGAGAGGTAACCGGTGCGTGGCGTCCAAACGACGCGTCTCCTCCGCAGACAAAAGCGACACGTTTTGTTGATCGACGAAGCGCAGACCAAACAGGTCGAGGTTGACTCGATCTTCATCCTGGGCCTTGAGCAACTCCCGTCGGACGAGCAGCTCCTTGATCTCAAAATCGGCGATTGCAGAGCGCGTCATGGCAAAGGATGTGACAACAGGCCGGATCTCGAACAAGTCCGGATGATTGCACACCTTGCGTAGCTGCATCAAGACATTGGCAATCTTTTGATACACGCCTGACTCGAGGGCTTCACGGGTGTGTGCGCGCGACAAGAACTCGTCGTACAAGAATCGCTGTCTCTTGGAGAGTGGACACAGAACGAGGTGCTCGTATTTGCTTGGGAGCTCTTTTTCAACGTCGCGTTTCAGTCTGCGGAGGAGGTACGGTCGCA
Source organism: Phylloporus rhodoxanthus (assembly GCA_038091195.1). Lineage (NCBI taxonomy): Eukaryota > Fungi > Basidiomycota > Agaricomycetes > Boletales > Boletaceae > Phylloporus > Phylloporus rhodoxanthus. The sequence goes on along the minus strand of JBBPNZ010000500.1, from coordinate 476 downwards.
GGACAGTGTGCAGCTTTGAGACGCGTTGCAGGTTTTCGTCATCCAGCACGGTACCCATTTCGATCGCTTTTTCCAATGGATCTGGACAACGCAAGTGTAAGACGTAAACACCACGCAGTGGACAAAGAAACAGAAAGCGCACTCGAAAACCATTCTCCAAACTCTTTGAGATTGGCAAAGTTGGTACCAGACATCAAGAACTGCAAGAGCGCCCACAACTCCGTCAGATTATTCTGCAAAGGTGTTCCTGTGAGGAGCAGCCGTCGAAAGGAACGAAACATGAGGAGAATGTTCCACCGTTGAGACTTGAAATTCTTGATCATATGTGCCTCGTCAAGGATCATGTAGTACCACATCTTGCGCTTGAAAATGTGTGCGTCCCGGCTCGCGAGCGTGTACGAGGTAATACACACGTTAAAGTGGTGCTTGTTGTACCATCCCTGTCGCAGTTCCTTGCGACGTTTGGTCGTGCCGTG
>JBBPNZ010000499.1:0-18624 GCA_038091195.1 Phylloporus rhodoxanthus | reverse complement strand
GGGCATTGTAATATGCTGGCGAGACCATCAATTATCATTGAAGGTACCCTCAGGGAAATGAGGCTACAGATCATGATTTGAACGTCTGTCAGAGTCAATGACTGACCAGACCTCCAAAGAGAGAGAGACACGTAACCTCCTGCCAGTGGAACTTGCGTCACTTAGAGGACATATCGCTTGCAAGAATGCCATCTTCCATCACAGGCGACCTCTACGGTCTGTGGAATGCTCAAGCTTGACGTGCTACACGAAGTTCGGACACAGCACATATGTTTCCTTTTGGACGATAGATTGTCGTGGCTCAAGCGCTCAGTTGCCAATTAGCGGCCAACAATTGTGTCAGAAATTCAATTGTGTTGGTGTCGTGCCTTCAGACTTGCCGCCTGCAACGACCAAAACGAAACGGTGGCGAGCGGATCTCGTGCGCATATACCAGAAAACAACGCCAAGGTCACTATGGAACAGCAACAGCAACGCAAGGGCCTATAGTGCCGCATAACGACGACCGCTGAGGTCATAGACCCACATTAAGAAACCCTGAAGCCGCGCCAGGTGACAACGAGTAGCACCCAAACGAGGCCCAAGAGCTTCACGACGAAGCGGATAGCACGGATGGAGAGGCGGATGTGGGTCGGGTAGAAACAGTGAAGGCGAAGTCGCCGGAGGGACGCGAGGAGATCGAAGCGGAGGTCGAGGAGGCCGCGGATGACGAAGACCAACCCCTAGATGGCGCAAAGGAAGCGTTCGTGCAACATTGATTCCTTATCTTTTCATTCATAGCCAGTAGCTAGAGAAATAAAACATGTAACCTAGCAGACTGTTATGATAGATAACTTTGGGAGCAGAATGATTCTTCGGGGATCCAGGATGCGGGTCATAACGCCGATGCGGCACGGCAAGGTTGCTAACTCAGAGTTAGGGGTAGACCATAATACTAACACACCCCTCCCTGGTCCTCCGAGTCCATACACAACATCTTCTCAAAGGCTCACTGTCTTGAATCATGTTGGATCAGCTGTGTTCAAAAGGTATTTGTTTCCATCTTTTGGCATGACCACTTCCATGCTCATGATATTGGACATTGGCCCTCCAAATGGTGACACAGCACAAATTTCCATTGATGCCCTCAACAAGGCTATTGTTCTCAAACAGGGAGCACCCTCACTTCGCCCACCTGGACATCCTCATCAATCAACGCTGTTGAACAACCAACCACGAGTTAATAACCCATTGGTACTATGACCACTATTTTCTGACCTCATTTGTAATGTCTCACTGTTCTCCTAGTCCCTTTCATTCTCAGCTAGCAATAATGAAGCCTTGGAAAGGTTCAAGATTGTCCGAAAGGGCCAGCTCTACCTCCAACCAAAGGCCACACTTCGCCAGGAAATTATCGCCTCTCGGACTGTTGGCGATGACAAAATATGGTCAAACAATAACATGTACCAGCATCTCTCCTTCCTCACTACCTACTTCATGAATAAAGTTTGTTTTCACTCCCTCGCGTTTAGCGATGTTCTATAGCTAACGGTGGCCACAGAATGAAACTTCTTCTCGGAGGGTCATTGACACCTTCTTCTTCAGATTGACTGCCATGGTTCCGTCTCCTCAGAAGATCATTGTAATGCTGGAGAAACAGGTTACTGCTGTCCGCCCGAGGATGTGGGATATGGACACAATCTCAGGGGTAATTGACTACGTAGCTGTTGTTGCGGAGCCATCTATCGCAGGTACCTTTTTGTCTTGTTCTTGTCCCTGCATTGTGTGACACAGTATGCAGAGAGTTACATTCACATTCCCCCAACAATAACCCGATGCTATGGTGATAAAATGATTGTGTTTCCTGCAGCTGAGGTCAAAGCCATTACCATCGACCTTGATGAACATCTCCCTCAAGTCATTCTTCAGCTCGTTGCTTGTGCAAGACATCTTGGGTACGTAATATATTGTTCCTCCTCCATGCTACTCATGATTTGTGTGTAGGAAAGATCATATTCGTGGTGCTCTCACCAATGGTTTCATGTGGCATTTCATCGTGGTGGATCTTGACGCCAACTATAATGGTGCGAGTTACTGGGTCTCACAGCGGATTGAGTGGATGCGTCCGGATCCCAGGCATCCCCTTATCGAAGAAGCCTCCGACCGGCATGATCCCGCCCTTATTGCTGGCATCCTTTCATCATGGGTGAGTATGCTCGACCCTGTGGTTTCTTTGAAAAGAGGCTGATGTTCATTGTTGTCAGATTCCAGAGAGCTTTATAGAATTCACTGGCGATCGATGGTTTGTCTGGCAGCCTGGAGTGTGATGACAATTGGTTGCTGGTGACAATTTTTCGAGCTGGTGTTGTAGTACGCCTTCGCTATTTCTTGCTAGTATTGCCACGCGCGACACTCTACAACACAAAACAACAAGAAGCTCGATAATGTGGATCAGTAGGAGTGTGATTACAACGGTTAAGCGGAACCTCGGGCTCGATCAATGATAGTGCTACGAATAAAGCACATTGTCGGTCTTTTGGGCATTGGTGAAACAAACCATGGCGTATAGCAGATACGAGCAACGCGATGCAAAACAGAGCAAAAAGTAAACACGAGGGTATGAATTCAAGCATTGATATATAAATAAAGAATGCGTTGATCCATTGGTATATCGACCGTCCTCAACGTCTTCCACAGCGCCCACGCTGCACGGGTATAATCCAGACAACCAGACTCGTCCACCAGGAACTTGTAAAATGTGGATGCAACCTTGGTCGCAGGAGAATCAGCCACAGACCACATGGTCTCGACAACAGGACGAAACCCAGCGAATTGCATCGCAGATGCCCGATGGATCACCTCATCTGGACTCTCTTGATCCCCGACGGTCGTATGACAAGCGGACAGGTACGCAAATTCCGGATTCTCTAGGTTGCACTGGACGATTCGCTGGATGGTGAACATTCCGTCGCGGAGGGCAAATGCAGACTCGAACGGCCACTTCTGGTTCGAAACCCCGTGACAAGCAAAGTGTACCCATTCGTGCTTGCCCAATTTATCGGTGATGCCGGAAACGTGAGCGTCCCTTCCTTCAACGTGCGTGAACGTCGCAATGGCTTTCACTTGCTGTTGGATATTCTCCAGCTCTTGGTGGATGGAAGGGAGCTTGTTGAAGCCAGGCGCTTTTGTTTGACCAATTGCGATGAAACACCGCATCTTTTCAAACCCAGAATTGAGTACGTCTGGCCGTCTGGCATGGATGAGGGCGGTCAATGTTGTGGTGTAGGACGAGATGAAGAGATCCGAAACACTCTCCTGGCCCTTTCTATATGGTATGGTAGTGTTCAGAGGCAAAAGTGAGAACTCGGTGGTAGGGCACCATTGAATGTGTGACTGGCGAGGACATGCTCTGGAGGACGACGACGATGTGGGAAACCACCCTATCCCGGAGTTCCCGAAAGAAGGACCGGAACCTGTCGTCACATCCATTCTCGTCTGAGTCACATGCACTCTCAAAGTATGGAGGTTTGATGACAGCGAATATCTTCTTCTGTAACTGGTAGCAGGATGTGAACAGGATCCTTGTCGACAAACATGACGTGGACGTCATATCCGTAGTTGCTAGCATTCACGATAATGACAGGTCCATTACTGGCGGCGCGCTAAAGATCTGAAAAGAGAGCGAGGGAAGAAGAAATCGAGAAAGACTGGGTAATTCGCAAATCTTGGACACCACATTTTTCAACTCCGAGTTGAGATGGTAAACTCGATCATGTTGCTCTATACTAGATGAACGGAGGGTCATGCGAATGAGTGACGTCAGACGCATGAACTCATCTGCCAACGTCTCGCCTTGGGGCCCCGATGCAATGACACTGTCGAGAGGAGAACGGAGACGAGTGAGCTGGTTCCAGAAAACACCACGGCCTTTCTCAAGAAGCTCTACTGCTTTAGAGCCTGTGCAGGACATAGTTTGTAAGCAGAATTTGTTTGCTTGTGAGTTCATGAGAACTTGGCATCCCACCCATGTTTTGGCAGAGATTTAATAATGCAATGTAGGACAGCAATGCACCATCAAGATTACCATCATGGTATCCAGACTGACCCACCATCTATCTGACTTCAATGTGTGCTGACAACTTCTCCTTCATCTCATCAAGCTTATTCACATACTACTATCCACACTTTTTGAGACATTATCCACAATCAGCTCTACCCCAAAACCTATGCATATATCCATATCATACATCCACACTTTCTGGGTACCATTGGGTACTAGAACTAATTACCGGACATCCAGACCGCATCTATTCAGAACTCAGACTTCAAAAAAATACATATCTTGAGCTTATTGCTCACCTGCACATGATTGGATTCACTGATACCAAAAATGTAATGGTTGAAGAACAGGTGGTGATATTCTTGTACACATGCATTACTGGGTTAACAATAAGGCATGTTGGGGAGCGCTTCCAGCGCTCTAATGGGACAATAACCTGGTAAGTTGAACTATAGTCCATCACAGATTGAACTCATCAGATCATTTATCTGTACATAGGTATTTCAAAAAAGTGTTGTATGCCCTTTCCAATGCCCTGTTTTACATATCATTTGTCAAGTTTCCAACTGGTGAGATTATACTGTTGAAGATCTGGAAGAACAGCAAGTTCTGGCCATATTTTTGCCATGTGATTGGAGCAATCAATGGCAGCCATATCCCAGTTGCCCCACCCCTGCGTGTGCATGGAAACTATTGCAACTGCAAGGGGTTTCTTTCACAGAATGTGCTTTTTATCTGACTTCAATCTATTCTTCATCTATGCACTCACTGGATGGGAAGGATTGGCAACAGATGCATGCATCTATGATGATGCAATATTGAGAAATCTGCATATCCCACCTGGTAAATACCTTCTTGCCAATGCTGGTTATCCATTGTGCCCACAGTTTCTCATACCCTACTGTGGCATTTGCTACCACCTTGCTGAGTGGTCTTGAGTGAGCTCAAGGTATGATCATCTTTGTTTTCCTTTTGTTTCTACTGTAATTGCTTTTAGGCCACAAAACAAAGAAGAGCTCTTCAATCTTTGTCATGTGTTGGCACGAAATGTTATCAAATGAATATTTGGAGTCCTGAAATGCTGCTATCATATCCTTCTTCTCCCACTTGAATATGACCTGGAGGTCCAAGGCTGATTGCCTGTGGCACTCACTGCACTTCATAACTTCATTCGTCACCATGAATGGGAGGAAGATAGCAATGAAGAAGAGGAGGAGCATCAGCAATGTAACACTTTACTTATAGTAACTTATTTACTTATCAGCTCCTTTCTGCCACTTATAACACTTGTTGAGTGCCAAGTGCTCACAAGTACCCTTAAAAGTCAAAATCACATGTCACAAGTCAGTGGCATGGTAAGTGGTTCACAAGTAGCATACAAAGTACTATCATAGTCAGCTACAAGTAATGAGATGGAATACCATGGAATGAAAGATAAATTCAATGAGTAGTAAGGGTGCAAGGTGATGAAACAAAGAGGTAATCATATTGAAAGCCCTCACAAACAAAGAGGTCATGGAAGAGCTTGTGGAGGTAGGAGTAATCAGGTTTGTCATCGAAACACAAGGCATGTGGATAATTCAAGAAGATTGCAAACTCGCTAGGGAATGCACAACAAAAAAGGTTGAGTGACATGGTCTGCTCCGTGATGGCACAATCTTTGTCACAGCCTTGAGGCCCTGCTGCCAAGAGGGCACCCCAAAGGAAATACATAAGCACATAGTATGCCAGGGACTCTGAGTTGTTGCAACAGGCCTACACAATGCTCAACTTGTGTGTGTTGATGGACATGTAACGAGCAGTACCAGTCAGATTTCAAGAAGATTGTGAACTCACCGAGGAACATGCAACAAAGAAGATCAGGTGGCGTGGTCTTCTCCACAATGGCACAATTTTGTTGCAACCCGAGGGGGCACCCCAAAGGAAATACATAAGCACATAAGCGAGGGACTCTAAGTCATTGCAATGGGTCCACGCAATGCCCAACTTGTGTGTGTTGATGGACATGTAATGAGCAGTACTAGTTAGATTTCAAGAAGATTGTGAACTTACTGGGGAATGCACAACAAAGAAGGTTAGGTGGTGTGGTCTTCTCTGTGATGGCACAATTTTTGTCACAGTCTAAGAGGGCACCCTAAAGAAAATACATAAGCACATATGTCAGGGACTGAGTTGTTGTGATGGGCCTGCAAAATGCCCAACTTGTGTGTGTTGATGGATGTCTGATGAGTGGTACCAGTCAGATACTTGTTCTCCCTGGTAGGGGACATGCAGGTGAGTCTTGGGGATGCAGAACATTTGAATAAAGCTGAAATTGATCACCTTCACCTGGTTGCCTCATTTTCCAATAGGTGCATCAAGAAGTTGTCTGGCTGATACCATCCTGATGGATAAAGTGGTGTGAGTGAATGTACTCAATATGGGATATCTGTGATGAAGGGAAGATTAATGAAAAGAGAGTATGGAATGACATTAGAAATACCAGTTGATCAGCAAGCAGTAGAACTGTCTGCAGACTAAACTTGCCTGGGTTGCAGAAGTTGAAGAGATCCTTGAGGAGAGGCCAGAGATAATGTTGATCCCAAGGTAGATGTTGCCTGCAGGGTGGTCACAATGCATGTGAGGGGAAAAAGAGTGGTACACACCATATCATGCAGGTAAGTTTACTGTTGACGATTACTTGCATGTTGGCACCCTTGGTCTACCGTCTTGATCTAGTCTGTGCTTGTACTGGCCTCTGTTTGTAGCTGCATTAGGCAGTGTGGAACTTCTTTTCCAAGCCAAAATCAATCATGTTTGGGCACATGGGTAGTAGTGCTGATGAGTAGGAGAGTTTAGGTGGGGTGATTGGGGGATAGGTGATCATGACTCCATCAGCCTGGCCAGCCTGGCTATGAAGCAATTTTGAATGTGTGGTTGTCAGCAAATTTGTTGATGTAGAAGAGACAGAAGCTATTATATGATTAGTGTGGTTGAATATGGGAGGGGATGAAATGTTTTCCATACACGGGAATCAGATGTGCTACCCAGTAGATGCTGTCAATATGGATGATGCTTATTTCACACTGGTTCTGCTGATCAAACTGTGGGTGAACCAACCACATTCTAGTGTCTTCATCTGGCTTGTCTCCAACACAATCGAACCAGTGTACTATGGCGCAGGGATAATAGGTGCCTTTGCATTCAAACGAGAAGAAGGCGAGAATGCGCACAACCTCTAGGCCGCTTATCAGGTCTGTCTCTCTGTGTGTGTTCATGAATGCACAGTCATAGCGTGGTTCCTTGTTTCTTCAAAGAGGGGTGGAGCAAATAAACTCCCATCGTATGCCATGGATGCCGCTGACATCACTGGGTGTGTAGAACAATGTGCTGGCTGAGTTCACCACCTTGATCTTGCCATTGTAGTAGTAGTGAGAGTTGTGCTCTGGAATATTGAGTGAGTTGTGGTTGCTGTGGTCCGGGTGGTCTTGTTTGAATAGAAACATGGATAGCAATAAAGTGATGTTGGGGAGTCTCAATTTGTCACCAAGTTGATGCACAGTGCATGCATGTTGGCACTCTGTAGGAAAGGGTTGGGGATTGAGATATACATGTGTGCTAAGCAAACTTATGAATGATTCATGTGAGACAGACATGGGCCTCAATGGCAGTGGGATCTATATCATCAGGTTTGGCAGCCTCTTTGTCTTCTTCATAGGATCCAATTGAATCTTCTTGGGATGTGGTTAAGAGTGCTTGCTGAGTGTCACTGTCAACTTAGGAGATGACATGTCAATTAGTATGTGCGAGCAAACTTTAGTCCATCTTCACTAACCTGCCCTGCTTGCCCCTTGATTTTCACTATTGGTGGCTGTATTGGAGGAGGTAATATCATTCAAGATGTGCAAGTTAAGCATTCCATGCACAGCAAAGTTACTGTGTGCCACTGCCAGTTTATTGAGTTGTTGATTTGTCAGTAGGATTTGGCCAAGTGGTTTGTTTTGGTTGGACTGCTGGTAGGGCTCTTTGATGGCCTTGATATGTTTTGATTCCATTATTGAAGAGCATAGACCATTGGGTGCACTAAACTGCCATATCATATCAATGTAGTGCTTCATAGAATGTTGCCGTGGAAGTGAGAAGATGTTGACAACATTGGCATCCTTAAAAATCTGGTGGTACTGGTAGAAACGAGCAAGTGTATTTTGAATTAGGTCCAGAGTTTTTTTATCGATGACATTTCACCATACAAGGTAACAGAATTCAAGGAGTGCATGGAGTGTGCAGACCATTTCAGAGGGGACATGCCCATCAATTGCAGGCAAATATACCTGTGCATCGTACTGTCCTTAGCAGTGCCCCTAAAGCTATGGTAAAGAGAGAACATACCTTCATTAGAGCTTTCAAGTTATTTTCTGTCCACTACTTGAAGTTTCACCCTTGAGGAAAGCAGCATAGCCCTGCAAAGGATGCAATGGCAGCAATCCTAGCTCAAATGTGTGAACTACTATGATAGCAACATAATAACCACTCTTACATACCTCCGATCAATGTCATCAAGAACCTCCTGTGTGTATCCACTTCTGTCTTGCTCATTGATAAATTTTCCAATCCAGTTGACAAGGTGGTCCTTAAATGCACCTTTGATTAGCTGATGTAAGATGTCAAATGCAAGGAGAATGTATATATCTGCATGAGGGAAATCGTTTGTGAAGGGCTAGGTGCATAGGTCAATGAGGTGTTGCAACTCAGGGAAGGGCGAAAAATGTTACCACAAGATCGCTGACGATGCCATATTCATCCCACAATATGCCCAAGTCTATGTCTTCAACCAGTAAGTTGGTGTGTTCTTGGCAATGGTATAGTGCCTCCACATCAAGGTCTTTGTTCCTTGCCAAGCACCTATGTCGTTAGTGAAGAAAATGATAATATGATCTAAGTGTGCTGACTTACTTTGCACACCAGTTGCACACAATGCATGCTAGCAGTACTTGCTTCTTGTAGTCTGCAATGTAGGGTTCAAGGGTGAAGATGGCTTGCCGAAAGTAGCTGTCTGCAAATCATAGAAGTTTTTATTTGGACATGTATGGCCTCAGTTGCTCAAATATCTTGGACAAAGAACGATGAAATAGTTGATGATGGAACTTGTGGAATGCTGGTGTTGCTGCATGTGCCTTCATAGCTAGTACAATCAATGTCAAAAAAAGGTGGAGACATCTGCTCACGCGACTTACTCTTTGGCATGGCCAGAAAAGCAATTAGCTTGATACTGTTCTTATGGGCATGACATGCCATATTGTGCAGGTTACCAACAGAGAGGTAGAGGGGGTAATAGTCATGCTGGCCTGTTGCAATCAACACAGTTGTCTTGTCTGACCCCAGAATAATGGGAATCATTAGTGCCCCATGTGTTGTGAGGTCATAAGCGATGGTGTCCTGCACGAATCTCAGGTATCAAAAAACATACTACTAGAAGAGAACTTACTGCCTCTTCCCATGCCTAGTCACCTGACATAAAGTTGTGCTAGCGACAAGCATTGGTTTCTGACTCATACTTCCTATATGGCACATGGTCCAATAGGTTTAGGAAGTCAGCATTGCCCACTATTTGTGCATTAGCAGACTTGGGATCACACATCCAGACATCATATACATTGTCCATTCATAGGGCAGGATGTTCCATCTAGGCTCCACCATATGCAACACCAAAAGATTCCCAGCTGATATCACTGACTTGCAAGCAGTTGATAACACTGTACAACTCAGCACAACTGCTGAAGGGTGGCTTGCCACTGTGTTTGTGGATGTATGCAGTGAATATATCAAGCAGCTTGTTGATGTTGCCTGCTGACATCTGAATCTGGGTGTAGAGTAGATCAGCAAGCTCAAATTCATTATAATCATTGAATGGGCTCCACTCATCCGCAGGTTTTTCAGTGTAAGGAGGTGGTGGGCCACCATCTGATAGAAACTCACCATTGACGTCACAAGGGAGTCCTGCATTTGACAAATGTTTAGGCCATGACCTGGACGAACAACAAGTTTCAACTTGCTCACCTGTCAGCTTTGTGTGATAGTTACGGTAGAGCTTGGCACCAGGGCCATGCCATTGTGCATTAGGGACCTCACCTTCCACACTAGCATGAGGGTGGAGGTCACTGCTGCTTGGTCCAATTGGTGCATCATTTGGCTCATGATCCTGCTTAGTAGGAACAGAGCCTCTGGAAGTGTGGTTTGCTGTTGGGACAAAGGCCAGAGACTCTGGGTGGAATCAGTTGATGTGCTGTGTAAGACTGGCTTTGTTGCCGAACCAATGCTTACAGTTAAGAAATTTATAGAGTATACAGAGTGGAATATTAGCATGGCAGCTAAAGCATATGAGGGGGGTAGACATGGATGGATATATTGGTGGCAAGAGAAATGTGGAGAGGGTGACCTGGATGGGTTGGTTGGGGACTGAGATGATGGAGAAATGAGTAGGGCACAGCTTAAGCAGAGTGGAGCCACCAGAAAGGGAACCAAGTCTGATACCTCAATATATGGTGCCATTGGCTTTTTTTTTGCTGAACCCTTTGCAGGATATACAAACATGGTGTGCATGTGAGGGGGGAAATGTGGATGGGGGAGCTGTGGATGAATATATCCATTGACAATGAAACATGAGGAGTGTCACCTGGATGGGTTGGTTGGGGACAAAGATGATGGAGAAATATGTTGAGTGCCACACTGCTCAAGTCAGGATAGCACTGCATGGCCATCAGAAAGTGAAAAGGATCTGGTACCTATGCCAAAGAAATGCTTACAGTTGGGTTAGGCTAGATTGCATGAGGGAAAACACGGATGGATAAATCAATTGAAGATGAAATGGGATGGTTAAGATCGGGGACAAGATGACAGAGAAATGAATAGGGCACAGCCTCTTGAGTCAGAATAACAGAGTGGGCTAACTGGCAGGCTGAATGGGGCCACTGGAAAGCGAAAACAATTGGGGACCTAGAATAAATATGATGACTGGTAGGACTTACGAAGTGAAAGAGAATTTTTATGCTCACGACATATAAAATCAGGGCGGGGACTTCCATACACCCTGTCTGCCATTCTCATGACCATAGAACAAATATGATGACTGGTATGACTTACGAGGTGAAATTTGCCACTCGTGACACATAAAAGAAAGGCAGGGACTTCCATATACTCTGTCCATTGTTCTCTCTTCCTTGAGTTGTTATTTCTTGAGCACTCATTACACTCTACTGTCATTCTTTCAGTCTCTCATTATGGAACCAAATACTGATCTCACCTCACCTCATTGTACTCATATCTCCAATGCTACAAAGCATCATGGCAGGCCTTGCAGAATGCCAGGGTGCTACATACTTTAGCTGACATTGTGTCTGCCAAGGAAGCAATGGAATCTTTGCAGCAAGGAAAGTGTGGGCCTACCAAAAAGGGTGTTCGCCCCATGCAGCCCAAGATGGTGAAGGACTGGGTCACAGCCACCAATGTCCCAAAAGATAAGAGACACTGCTAAGTATAATTGATTAGAATTGATTTTCGCCAATGTATATACTCACCAGGTCACCTCAACAACGAGACCAACAAGGTTGCTAGAGCTAGCACCAGCACTGGCCCACAGACAGTGAAGAAGTCTTCTGGACTTGGGCTGCGTGACCTTATTGCAGCTGCAGTTGCAGGCTGCCACCTGCAATCCAAAGAGCAAGTCTCTGTGGCAGTGAAGGGTTTTGGCCATGCACAGCTGCAGGTCAATGCATGTGAATCTGAATGCAATGCCCTAGCATAAGTAATCTCAATTCTCTGCACACATGTTATTGCTAACTGCATCGACCTTCTTTTTCATCAATATGATGCAGTTGATACCTGACAGTCCAACCCACAAGGCAAACACGGTGCCCAAGGTGTTCCAATGGACCCATCATGTGCATAAGGAACTGGCTCGGACCAACTTGGAGACTGGCATGTTGAATGCACCTTCCATCAGCACAGTGACAGATGTGCTGCTGTCTATCATACTTTCCCATACCACACAGAGCACCAATGCTACTAGTATGGGGGATGAGCTCTATGGTGATATGAGCATCAACAAAGATGACATGGACTTCTATGACAGCTTTGAAGAAGACGGTGATGACACCCTAGAATGTGAAGAGGCCTAGGGAGCTATGAAGGAGAAACATGTGAGTCACCCACCCAAAAATATTGATGGTTGTGCCCTCACCATTTTCTGCAGTCACTTGTCATGATGACTCAAGTGCTGTCAAGGTTGAAGGAGAGGCAGTCTATGCTGAAATGAAAGGTAGATGATACTGATGACACCCCTGGCATCATGGCCACAACCACTGGGGAGAATGACCTCTTAGGCCAGGAGGCAAAGCCAGATGGGGATGAGGATGTGACTATAGACTATCACCTAGATAACAGAAGGCCTGCAGAATGTCAGCTGACTACAGCCTCCTGCTTCACTGATTAGATGTGGTGATATGTCTCACTATCTGATTGATTACTGATAGAAGCCTGATCTCTTTTGTAGAGTTGCATCAATGTGCTTGCTGCACTGCCTATCAAGAGAGTTAGAGTAGGCCCAACGAAGCAAAATGTTCTTATCTCCTCCACTCCAATCCCTCCCTCTAGCTTAAATCAATTGACAAATGCACCACATGCATCAACTTAACCCTCTGCCACAGTGGTCATGCCATCTGTGGCATCTAGTTCTGTGACAACCGGCCCAGGACCAGTTCATTATGGAAAAGCAAACCTTCCTCCTGAGCTTGTAGCCAATGGTAGGTGGCAAAAGGTTATCATTCTGACATTGCTTTTGTGGGCAGGGGGAAATGATGATGTTTGGTCAGTTACATGAGATGCCATCGTATATGCACTCCCATTGATTGTGGACTCAAACCAGGACTTGGACTCATCTGAAATGAACATAAGTTGGAATGAACCTATCATCTTTGTCATACATCGTTTTCTATCCTCAAAATGGTCACTGACACAATTTAATAGGCTTATATATCAATGTGTGTGTGATTGGCGGCACAATATTGGTTCCACCGCCATTGTGATTATCATGAGCATGTTGCAGTGTGTCAATAGCGATGGAGAAGTCAGGGAGATAGCCAATGTGCTCCTTGAGAGCTCCAGCTTTCTTTATGATGACCTTGATGCCAGCAGCCCCAAGAAACCTATTCCTCTCTGTCATGATCTGTCAGCTTCTCAACAGCACCCACTTATAGTATGTGAATGGTGCAATGTTGCATGTCCATGGCATTTCTCCTTTCTTGCACAACTACTGTGGCGTCATAGGTTTGTGTGAAGTTGCGGTATGTTCTAGCATTCATGCAGATAATGATCTAACCGACATTTTCAGCTCAAGCATGTCCTTCATTTGGCAGCTGATGAATGAATCACATACAAGACAATCCAGGCAATTGAGAGCAAGAATGGTGTTCCAAAGATGCCTGTGAAGCTGAATGAGCAATCTGATAAGGCCAGCCATGGCGCATGGACATTCTCTGACCAGAACTGGGGAAGTTTAACCAAATGCCTCACTTCCAAGGTGAAGAAGTGCACAGCTAGTGAGATCACAGCCATAGTCGACAGGGCACAGAGATCTCTGTTAACCTTCACATCCAAGTGTGATGCAGGCTCCTCTGGCAAATCTTCCATGGCTGCTGATCCATATGGCAACCTCTGTAAGTGTCATATCCAGGAAATCGCGTTAAGTTCAACTCCAGAGCTCCGCTCTCAAGTCCACCAACTCCAGAGCACTTTCGCCCAAGAAGCACTTAGGAGTTCCCGGAGTTCCTTCTTATATTCTTCTTCATTCTGTTCCTTGTCCCTTTGACTCTTTTGTATTAGACTCGCTTCTTAGATTCAACCGCAGCTGTGTTCAACTGTGGACACAGCTCCGGCTTACTTTTCCTCCGTCTCTGCCTCTGTCCATATACGAGTATTTTCCTAACTCCGCCTCCGTATATAAATCCTCTGTACTCGATACTCGTACTCCAGTTTGAATATCACATTAGACTTACTCCTTCTACTCCGACCCTCTCTGACTGACTTATTCACACTTCGTGTTGAGTCCTTACTCCTCCGTCCGACCAACTCTGAAATATGGGACCAGTGTGAAGACAAGGGCGCACCACATACGGTGAAGCCAAGTCCCATTCGCTCCTAACTCTGGACTTCCTCAGAGTTACCTCTGGAGTAAAACCGGTCTTAACAGTATATTCAAACTCATACTTGTTATCATGCTCTCACTCCATTATGGGTACTCATACCACTCGCTCACAGACTTGCGCATTTGGCGCACCCCCTCCTGTTCCTACCACTTCCCACATTCCCATCCTAAGCATCCCTCTGCGGGACACCTCCAATCGCTTCTGCAGCTTCTCCGCTCGTCCAGTCGCGTCAGACGCTTCTGCCTCTGTGTCGCGCCCACGTCCAAGATCTCCAACTCCGGGTGTGCGCATCAAAGCGCTCCCTGACAGTGATGAAACTCCCCTGCCCAGTCACCACTCCATTGACGACCTCTTCCGCACCCCTCCCAATGAAGGCCCTGGCGGCCCTCCAGAAGGCCCAGGTGACCCAGGAGATGACCCGGATGACCCGGGCATCCCTGAGGAGGACTTGTTCCCTGACCACCCCAACTCCAAAGGCGAGCGCATTCCGCGAGACACCCTTGCTCTCCTTGCGAACGCCATTGCAAGCCTCGCTCGTTCTTCTAGTCATGCCCCTTCCGCCTCTGAAACAATGCAGTGCACTAAAGTTCGAGAACCGGATCAGTTTGATGGGATGGACCCCCGCAAACTCCGGGTTTTCCTTGTGCAATGCGAGCTCAACTTCCAAGACTGCCCTAAGGCCTTTGCTATGGGCCACGCTAAAGTTACGTTCGTGCAGTCCTACCTCAAAGGTATGGCCCTCGAGTGGTTCAAGCCGGACCTCCTCGAGATGGAAGATCCCAACCTCTGTCCATTGTGGATGGACAACTATAAGGAGTTCGTTCTCGAGCTCCGGACGAACTTTGGTCCGCACGATCCTGTCGGAGATGCGGAACACCAGCTTGATCACCTCTCCATGAAAGATGCTCAGCGCATCAACAAGTATGTGGTTGAGTTTAACCGGATCGCTTCACAAGTCCGGGGTTATGGAGAAGGTGCCCTTCGGCACCACTTCTATAACGGTCTGCCTGACCGTATCAAGGATGAGGTCTCTCGTATAGGGAAGCCCCCCACTCTCTCCGAACTCCACCACCTGGCACAATCCATTGACGCGCGCTACTGGGAGCGCAAGTCCGAAATCAGTCGCCAGACAAAGCCCTCCGCTATCTCCTCTTCCACCTCGTCCTCTGCCAAACCAACGTCATCTACTTTCGCTCCGCGTTCCGGTGGTTCTAACGACAAAGCCACCACCTCTACTTCCTCTGCCAAACCACCCAAGCCTGACCTCTCGTCGAAGCTCAGCAGCGATGGCAAGCTCACCTCCGATGAGCGCAAACGCCGCTTCGACAACAAGCTCTGTATGTTCTGTGGAGCTGGAGGCCACATGGCAAAGGATTGCCTGAAGTCCACCTCTAGGGCTTCCAAGGGTCGCACTGCGACAACAACTCCGGAAACCAAACCGGATGACTCTAAGAAGTCAAAAAAATAGGCAGTGACCTCCGTGACTCCGCACGGCCAGGAGGTTGCGTTGACCCCATCCATGCACCAAAGGAGATTTGTCTCAACGCGTCCGCTCTTTCAGATCCTAAGTCCCTCATGCCCTCCGTTACTTTAGTTTCATACCCCATCTCTGCTTTCCCTGCGTTAGTAGACTCCGGCTCCTCCGATTGTTTTATAGATACAACTTTCGTAAATAAACACTCGCTTTCAACCTACCCTGTACCCCCGCTCAAACTCCACCTCTTCGACAGCACCACGAATAGCACAATCACACGAGCAATTACCCTCTCCGTCCGTTTCGAAACCGGTGGTATCACTCCGACATCGTTTTATGTCACTCCATTGGATGGCTCCTGTTCCCTTGTCCTTGGACACAACTGGCTTACCCACAACAATCTGTTGATTGATTGGGTTACAAGCAGTATCTCTTTCCATTCACCAGAACAGTCCATGCCAGCAACTCCGCGCACTTCTCTGCAGCCTTCGACTCCTCTGTCGTCTGCTGAACCTACCACATCTGATCCACCACGTTTCTCTGACCGCACTGCTCCTCACATTGCCCTGATTAGCGCACCAGCTTTTGCGCTGGCCTGTCGCCTTGAAGGCTCCGTGCAGTTCAGCATGCAACTCCGCCCCCAGGAGAGTGACCTCTGCTCCGCTTCCATTACTCCAGAAACAACAGATCTGTCCGGGGTTCCTCCAGACTACCATGACTTTGCTGATGTCTTCAGCAAGAGCAAGGCAGACACACTAGCTCCCCATCGTGAACATGATCTGAAGATCAACCTGGAAAACGGCGCCTCCCCTCCTCTGGGAGCTACCTACTCCCTTTCTTCCTCCGAGCTCAGTTCCCTTTGTGAGTTTCTAGACGAGCATCTAGCTATGGGCTTCATCTGCCCTTCCTCCTCCACTTATGCCGCTCCAGTCCTGTTTGTCCGCAAGAAGGACGGTTCACTCCGCCTTTGCGTCGACTTCCGAGGACTAAACAAAATCACAAAAAAAGATAGATACCCACTCCCTCGCATCTCCGACCTCCTAGACACTCCGAGTCATGCTAAAGTCTATTCCAAGATCGATCTCCGGCATGCCTACCACCTGGTTCATATTGCCGATGGAGATGAATGGAAGACGTCCTTCCGAACGCGCTATGGCTCCTATGAGTGGCTAGTAATGCCCTTTGGTCTCACAAACGCTCTGGCAGCGTTTCAATGCTTTGTCAATACTGTCTTTGCAGATCTCTTAGACGTTTGCATAGTGGTTTACCTCGACGACATCCTCATCTACTCTGCTGACATGGCTTCTCACAAGAAACATGTCTGGGAAGTCCTCCAGCGACTCTGCGCAAACGGCCTCTTCGCCAAATCCAAGAAGTGTGAGTTCCACACTGAATCTACCGAGTACCTTGGTTACCAGCTTTCACCCTCCGGACTTACAATGTCTCCGGAGAAGGTGAAGTCCATTCAAGACTGGCCTGAGCCTCGGAAAATCAAAGATGTTCAGTCCTTGGCTTTGCGAATTTTTACAGACACTTCATAGACAACTACTCAGGTATCGTCACTCCTTTGACCCACCTCACCCGCAAGGGTATTCCATGGAACTTCAGTGACTCCTGTCGTTCTGCCTTCCAGAACCTGAAAGACGCTTTCACCTTCGCTCCTATCCTCACGCATTGGGTTCCAGACGCTCCGATCATTGTGGAAACCGATGCCTCCGATTATGCCATTGCTGGCATTCTCTCCATTCGTTGTCCAGACGAGGAGATCAGGCCTGTCGCTTACTACTCACGGACTTTGTCCGCTCCGGAGCTCAACTACGACACCCACGACAAGGAGCTCCTCGCTATCCACGAGGCTTTTAGGTCCTGGCGCCACTATCTTGAAGGCTCTGCAACTCCCGTTGATGTCGTCACCGACCACAAGAACCTGGAATACTTTGCGACCACTAAACTCCTGACTTGGCGGCAAGCCTGCTGGTCGGAGTTCCTCTCCCAGTTCAACCTCATCGTTCGTTTCCGTCCCGGACGCCTTGGAGCTAAGCCCGATGCCCTCACTAGACGCTGGGACGTCTATCCCAAAGAGGGGGATAGGGACTACACTCATGTCAACCCCCACAACTTCCGCCCAGTCTTTACCCAAGAACAGCTCACTTCGTCCCTGTGAGCTACCTATCTTGCTGCTCCAGTTCTCCAGGCAAGCACCCTCCTTGATGTCGAGCAACTTCATGCCGATATCCTCTCCACTCTTCCCTCCGACCCTTTGGCTTCCATCCACCTATCCACCTCCGAACCATCCACCTCTCGTTGGTCAGTCGACTCCGACGGTTTCCTCCGTCTCGACAATCGCATTTATGTCCCCGACTCCAATGACCTCCATCTTCGTGTTCTCCATTACAAGCACGATCACCCTCTCTCTGGACACTTTGGACAGAACCGGACCTTGGAACTTATACGCCGTGAATACACCTGGCCAGGAGTACAGACTTACATCAAAGAGTACGTCTCCTCATGTACCACCTGTGCACGCACGAAGGTTCCAAGGCATAAGCCGTACGGACTCCTAAAACAACTCCCCATCCCTTCGAAGCCATGGAACTCCATCTCCATGGACTTCATCGAACAACTCCCGGCCTCCTCCAGACATACAGCTATCTTAGTGGTCGTGGATTGTCTATCCAAACAGTGCATCTTTATCCCTACCAACGACATGATCACTTCTCCGGAGTTAGCCAAACTCTTCCTCCTCCATGTCTTTTCGAAGCATGGAGTCCCCTCCCACATCACCTCCGATAGAGGTTCCGAGTTTGTCTCCCACTTTTTTAGGTCTCTAGGTAAGGCCCTGGACATTCGCCTCCACTTTACCTCCGGATATCACCCGGAAGGAGATGGTCAGACAGAAAGGATGAACCAAACGTTAGAGCAGTACTTACGCA
>JBBPNZ010000498.1:0-18632 GCA_038091195.1 Phylloporus rhodoxanthus | reverse complement strand
CTCGACATCCATCACCTACCGCGATATCGTTCTCTGCTGCAGACATGCAACTCAAGCGTATGCTGTTCCGTGTTACGACAATCGTTTTCGTGACCCAAATTGCCGTACAATTTGCGATCGCCGCTCCCGTTGCAGACCCCTGCTCCGACCCCCCTCAGGGTGGACAGCTTGAATGTAAGCTTTATGAAACCTGCAAGACTCTGCTCATTTAAACCTAAACCAGCAACCGATGGTCTTGAAACGCGCAATAAAGTCTGCGCATTATGGTTTTGAGGGTGCCCGCATGCAGAGTTTCATACAACTCACATGGCTGATTACTCGGAACTTTGCACCACACGCACCACGTATCATACAGTGATCGCTCATGGACGAATTCCCTTTACATATACTTATATTTTCCGAGCCATCTCTGTTCCAGATAGTTTTCTTTTCCGGACACTTTTCCTTATTGCTAATACAGTATACTACCCTTCCATAGATTATGGCGCAGATGGCTATTGTCTCGAGATAGGCCATTCGGTGAGGTTAAATGCACGGGGGTTCTGCTTGCATGAACGATGCAGCACGCATCCATAATTAGTCACAGTGAGCAGCGTGTGCGCTGTGCAATTGATATGTTTACAGGCAAATTGTGTTCACAGCCCGTGATGTGGGCCTGTGGTGGCAGGCCGCAGCAATGAAAGTGTTGTGTGCCTTGTTACAGTAACACTCGGGGCCAAGACAGACAAGTCCGAACTACTAACGACCTCAAGAACCCAACACCAAGAAAATAAACAAGGAAATTGACAAGTATGACCTGGCATGTTGACGACACCACGACGACAACGACGACGCGTCTCCCCGGTCGCCGACGAGCCAAACGGCTCTGCAACACACCTCACTCGCGCATGTCCCCCCACAGATTCACAGCACGACGACCTGGACAGCAACAGCAACACGACGGCGATGCAATGTCGTTGATGGCTCAGCGCCATCGACGACGCCGGCGCGTGCGCGACCGCACCCTCACCACCTGCGGCGGCGATGATCGAGTCCCAACGGCTCATTTGACCACCACCCACAAGCCTCCATGTAGCCCCAGCTGTTGACGAGCCCAACGGCGCATTCGACACGGCACTCACCCACACGCCTTCCCGATGCGAACGCGACGACGAGGTCGCACCAACAACAACGAGGACGCGACGACGACGATGTGGAGACGAGGATGCGAGGGCGACGTGGTGAGGACGACGACGCGTCGAGGACGAGGTCGCAACATCGACCGCGACCGCGACGCGACAACGAGGACGTGACGATGAGGATGCGGCACTCGCCACCGCCACACCCTTCCGATGCCAATGCGACGGGGGACGAGGGGACGACGACGAGGATGCAACGGCGAGGGCGCAACCACGACCACGACGCAACAAGGACGCAACCGCGAGCAATGCAAGGGCGCAAGGTGGACGTAACGAGGGCGAGGAGGGGACGACGACGACATGAAGACAAGGAGGACGAGGGGGACGCGAGGGGGACGACGACACAACGACAAGGAGGACAAGGGACGTGACGACAACGGGACGACAATGGAAAGAGAATGTTGGCGGGGGTCGACGCGATGAAGAGGACGTACCAATGAGGACCAGGACGATGAGGCAACGATTGGACAATGACAAGTAATACATACAGTTGTATTAGTGTCTGTACTTGGTCACAAAATACAACATAGTATTTCTAACAAGTTTGACCACAGATTGTGTACTGTCTGTCATAACAGGTGCACTAGGTTAAGGCGGTGGAGGCGCGACGGAGTGTAGCATAGGGTGCCGGGGCAGGAGGATAGTGTAGGAGAGGCAACGCGGGGCGGGAACGGGGGTGTGGGAGAGGCAGCGCAGGACGCGCAAGACACGCGAGGCGGGGCGGGAGGGCAGTGCGGGGGAAGAGTGGGGGAGTGAGAGGAGAGTTATGTATACATATAAGCTGGAATCACGTTATGGGACCTAACAAAGCGAATAAAGCGACGTAATTTGGCTCAGTGTCCGGTGTCCCCTGGGAACAAGCTGCTGGCACTTACTTCGATTAGCCGATATAGGCCCCGAGCGGTAACAGGGCACAATGAACTCGCCTGCGGCCTTGGATGCGGAGCATAAGAGTCTACAGGAAGCATCATTTCCAGAGTATAAAGAGCATCTGACCCTGGCCCTCTTTTCCCCGAGGCGCAGACGTCTTATTTCTCGACATCCATCACCTACCGTGATATCGTCTCTGCTGCAGACATGCAACTCAACCGTATGCTGTTCCGTGTTATGACAATCGTTTTCATGACCCAAATTGCTGTACAATTTGCGATTGCCGCTCCTGTTGCAGACCCCTGCACCGGAGACGCTCGGAGTGGGCAGCTTGAATGTAAGCTTTATAAAACTTGCGAGGCCCTGCTCATTAAAAACTATACCAGCAACCGATGGTCTTGAAACGCGCGCTGGCTGCGCCTGGTTTTGAGGGTGCCCGCAGAGTTTTCTACAACTCGCATGGCTGATTACTCGGAACTTTGCACCACACGCACCACATATCATACAGTGATCACTCGTGGACGAGTTCCCTTTAGATAGGCTTATATTTTCCGAGCCATCTCTGTCAGATAGTTTTCCTTTCAGGACGCCTTTCCCTATTGCTAATACACTATACTACCCTTCCATCACACACCGTAGATTATGGGGCAGATGGCTATTGTCTCAAGATAGGCCATTCTGTGCACGGGGGTTCTGCTTGCATGACCGATATTCCAACATGCATCCATAATTAGTCATAGCATCTGAGCAGCGTGTACGCTGTGCAATTGATTGTTCACAGCCTGGACCTTGGCAGGCTGTAGCAATGAGTCATATATGATCGGGACAGCTTACTGGTGCATCCCACATATGGTGATATCTACAGGGCCCTATCACCGACAGGGGTGCAGCTGTGATGGCAAATCGGTTGTACAACCCGGTAGTCTATCATTGTGGTAAGAGCGTCCGTGTAAAATTTCAAAGTGCAACAACAGCACAGCGTGTATGGCAGCGCTGACTCGATGACAATGACGCCTGGAATACATACACGGGGGAGGTGAGAGCGTGTGCAACGAACGACACACTGCACGCGCTTGTGACGTGTACATATTACCACAATCAAACCACCAGAACGATCACGACGAGTAGAGAATGTTGACACGCTTACTCAGTACAGACGTGCTCGGGAAGATGCAAGGTGCGAGCACCACGCTGCACAATCCACCATGTTTCAAGTGTTAACGCTTCAGTCACAAGACATTGTGAAGGGAAGGCTGATTCGTCAAATAGCCAAGAAGTCAGTTGAAGGATCTACGAGAGCAAAAAGTCAAATCAAAGGCACCCCTGTCGGCTGCTAAGCCATCCATCAAGGCGGTGACATGATCCGTGGGCCCCATTTCAAGGTCCTGAGGTTCTCGCTGTCACTAAGCTGGCCAATGAAGTGGACGCGGTGGATGCCGCCACGTTCTTGCAACGAGAGCAATTGTACGGTAGGGATTTGCTCGGGGCGAGGAGTGGATCCCATTCGCAAGTTTATGAAGCAGTTAGGTGCTGGTTTCGCATGGACTGAGTGAGATCCACGCATCAAGGGTGTGCTCTGCTCCGACGTGGACAAACTGAGATCTACATGTCGTTTACGTTCCAACTTCCTGGTTCGTGCGCCGGTTAATAGAAGGCAACCAACCTGTCGGCTTGTAGAGGGACTGTTGGAGGCGTAGACGCCTATTCCAGCACTACACGGACAGAGCTTCCACGGAAGACGAGGTATGGAAAAGTGGCGTGGGTAGAGGAGAGAGATTATATCCGCCAGTGGGCACACTCGAGAACAACGTTGCGCACCGTGGAAGGCGAGGGAAGGCTTGTTGCTTTTAGACAAGTGTTTGTCGTGATTTCCCATTTAGTACTTTGTCGGTTTGACGACAAGTTTGATCTTCCCTAGCAGCTGCAGACTGGTCAAAGTAGGAAGCTTGGTATAACGATACGATTGGGCATTCGCGGATGGTATCGAGAGAGGCACGTCTAGGAAGGACACATGTACAATACTAATAATTACACACAGCAATACGAATGCAAGAAAGAAAGAAAGCCATACATATGCCTAGTGCCTAAGGTCGTGTTGGCATAGCCCACCTCAACCACACAAGTGTCGTGGCGTCATCAAGAACACATTGGCACACACTACAGACGAGGTGGGTCCAGCCCTCCTGAACGAATGTGTGCACGGGCATGGGAGCCTAACGCATGAATCCAACCATCTCTACCAGCTCCCACGGTTCTGCGACTGCGTTCTGGGTTCTGCCCTCCCGCTTTGCTCTGCGCGCGGCCTTGAAGTCTGCACCGCCGATCATGGACCCAGCAGGCATCTTTGGGCGGGAGCGCAGGAGTCCCGCATCATCGCCGTCGCCGCGGAGGTGGGCAGGGACGGACGGGACGGGCGGCAGCGCGCCCGTCTGATAGACGTGTTTCGTCTTGTGCGAGCGTGCCGGGTGCACGCGCGTCGTGAATGTGACGCTATGCACGCTCTCGTCAGAGCTGATTGAGAATGCGATCGAGCGCGCATCGTCTGTCGGGGGAACGACTGAGCGGGATGTCTTTTTAAACGAGGACGGAGGGGTGGGTGAGGGAGGGAAGACGGCTGTGGTGGGGACGTCGTGTCCGAGTTTGCGACGGAGGCGCTCGAGTTTGGCGCGCCGCTGAGCGCTGTCAGCGGATGCGGTCGAGGGCGGGTTGGATACGATGGAAGGGGAAACGGAGAGCGCCGAGTGGGGACGGTGATACACGGGGCTGTTTGACTCTGGAGAGTCGGGCATATCGAGGGTGCCGCTGCAGAGTTTGAGGAGTGGGGGAAGATGTGTGGGCTTGCGTTTGTGCCATGGAGAGTCGGCGCTTATAGATTCTGTTGGAGGGTGAGCAGACGGAGAAGAGAGTGGGGCGAAACTGACGTGGAGTGTCATCATCGGGCACGCGAGGGACATCACCCAAAACTTTGTACAGTTTTTTGGAAGAACGAACGAGAGCAGAGCGTCCATGAGAAGAGAGCGTATTGGATGTTGGTGGGGGAGGGGGAAATGCGACTGGTGGGTACATGGTGCCAGACCGGAGGGCAATTCAACATGGCGAGGGTTTAAAGCGTATCATGGAATAAAACAACTACCATAGATGTAACAAAAGGACGTCCATTTATCGACAATTGTCCTGAAACACAATAACTCAGCCGAATCGAACCAGTTCAATCATGTCTCTGCGCTGGTCTCGTGTCGGCGCATTCGCTTCCAAGGCCCGCTCGTCCCACTGCGCCGCCGTCACCCACAGCGGCAGACTCCTCCTCTACGCCGGTGAGCACCGCCCCCGCATCCCCGTAGACGCCGCCCTCCACGTCTTCGATCTCGAATCACCCACATGGCGCTCACTCGACCCTTCTCCTGCCCTCGCCCGCGCACCCGATCCCCGTGTCGGCGCAACGGCCGTCTATGACCCCGACACCAACAGTCTCTACGTCTGGGGCGGCCGCGGCGGGGTCGACATGGCCCCACTCGACCACTTCCAAGCCGGCGTCTGGAAAGCCCCCCTCGACGCACTCGACACCTCAGACACCATCGCCTGGCAACGTCTCCCATCCGTCAACGATGGCCCCGCCCTCAGAAGCTACCATTCCTCTGTTTTGACTGGCGTACGTGTCCCATCTAACCCATCGATCGCACTCATCCTTGCGCAGGGCAAACTTTACATCCACGCCGGATGTCCGGCGTCGGGCCGACTCGCCACACTCCATGCGTACGACCTCTCCACCAACGCCTGGCACACGCTCGCCGACGCCCCCGGCGAGCCCCGCGGTGGCACCGCCATCGCCGCCGTATCCCTCCCAAGCTCCGCCTTCGAGCCGGTCCTCATCCGCTTTGGAGGTCCGTCCCCTCAGCTCCCGTTCCACCTCACCCTCATCGCTGCGCAGGCTTCGCAGGTGTAGAGCTCCCACGGGCAGCGGACGGCGCTCCACCTCCGCTCGACGTCTACACGCCGAGCACAGACACATGGTCCACCGTCTACCCCGCCCCGGATGCCGATCACGGCTGCCCGGGTGCACGGTCCGTACATGGCCTCGTACCCTTTGGTGCCCACGGCGCCGTCGCGCTCCTCTACTACGGCGAGCGCGCACCCTCGTCGGTGGGCCACGCCGGCGCGGGCGTCTTTTGGGACGACGCGTGGCTGCTGCTTGCCACGCCCACCGCCCTGCAATGGAAGAAATTACGCGTCGAAGGTAAGCACCGCGATCGGGATCATGTCATCTTGACGCTCAGCTCGCGACAGGCAATGCACCTGAACCTCGTGGCTGGTTCTCCCCAGCGTCGTATACGAGCGGGGGAAAGACTCGGATCGTGCTCGCTGGCGGACTCCTGTCGTCCAACGAACGCAGCGGCGAGGTGTGGGTTGGCGACGTCGAGCTCTGAATCGAACCAGTTTGTACTTGTAACGATATGCTTGTCGAGTGTATGTTATGCCTTGATCCGCATTAGGACTCCCACTTGTATTCTCTAAAAGGCTCTTGCCTTGTTGTCAAGTCGGTGGCGTGTCACGATACATATACATCCCGCGATCTAGTCTATTCTTGTCGACAAAACCTCAGGCCTGCCCTTCTACCTAATCGAGCCTGAAATCTCTGCCGTCTAGTATGAGGCAGCTCGGGGCGAAGCAGACCGTCGAGAAAGGCGAGAACTCGGCCTTTTGTAGGTCTAGGATATCCAGGACGAAATCAACCAGAGATATGTATGTGGCCGTCTCCAAGGATCTTGAACACTTTTGAAGTCGCTCGTCCGTGCTGTATTGTGTATTATCAGTTGTCTCGTCATTGGAGTCGATGCTGCTGCTGAGATGTACGAGAGTCTTTGGTGAAGCGGGCGACAGGACTTATCCGACGGCGATTCCGACTTATCCTATCGGACGAGCCGAGATAGCTTAGCGATCGCAGCGCGGTGCTCTATTACCAGTCCGTCTATCGACGCTCAACGCAGCAACCTCATAGATGGCTAGTTACCAGTCACTTTCTAGCACTCTGACACTCCCATCCGCAAATGGCCAATCAGTGTACCCAAACGGAGTCAGGTTTCCTGCCAAGTAGTACTTTGACTGGTCCGTGGCCGTCAGGGGCAGGTCATCTTCCAGCCGAGTGGGCAGATCAGGCTAATCATCAACGTATCGATGAGCCCAAACCACGTGAGCGAAACAGCACAACCCACGTTGGATACAAATAGCCGTCCAAAGGCGACAAGCCCGCCCTTGTTCGCCGTCGTGCGCAACGCCGTCTCCCGGGTATGCCCACCAGAGGATATAAACGTCCTTTCTTCACCCCCTTGACCGGTGCTCCAAATCTCTCTCAAGAAATCGTTGCTCTCCTCTTCGCTGGCTGCTCTGTCCATAGACCCCGTCACACGAGACTCGACCACGTGGAGGTACGCCAACGCGGGATGCTTGTCCCGCAGCGCACTCGCCAAATACGCAAACGTCGGTTTCGGATCGGCCATCCTCATATCTACCCACGTGAGCTGCCCACATCCACATTAAAGAATCATCTCACCTTGGAAAGGGCTCCAAGGGCTGACACGTATACCGACTCGGTCAGCGCCAACAGCGTCCACGACAGCGTCGACAATCTCCCGCGCAAAGCGCGTGCGGCCCGCTTCGTCCCCGCCCCATCTGTCCGTGCGCACGTTGCACGTCGTCTGCAGGAACTGGTCAATCAGGAACCCGTTTGCGGCGTGTATCTCGACCCCATCGAATCCCGCACCGTGCACGCCGTTGCGCGCAGCCGTCGCGTACGCGGAAATGTATGCTTGTATCTCGACCTCGGTCAACGCGCGCGGCGCGGCTGGCTTGCCGTTCAGTGCGATCGGCGATGCGGAGACGTAGGGCGAGGGCGGGTCGTGTTTCGCGAGGAGACCGGGGTCGGCGGCACGTCCCAGCGCCCAGAGCTGGAGGAAGATGTAGGACCCTTTGGCGTGGACGGCGTCCGTGACCTAGTACCGCGTGAGAACGCCATGTCGAAAATGCAAGCGAGTCGGCGCACCTTTTTCCAGGCTTGGATTTGTTCGGAGGTGTAGATGCCTGTGGCGTTTGCCATACCGCCTGCCTCGGGTGAGATGATGGTGGCTTCTGTGATGAGGAAGCTTCCCGGGGTGGAAGCGCGCTGGGAGTAGTACGAGGCGACGTAAGGCCCGGGGACGTGGGAGGGGTACGCGCGGAGGCGTGTCATTGGGGAGAGCACGACGCGGTGCTGGAGGGTCAGCCGACCGAGCTTGATAGGCTTGAAAAGCGCAGGCGTCCGAGGTGCAGAATCCATTCGAGTAGGTTTGGGTGGATGGCGTCCTGCCAATGTGGCATCGTTTTATGCATGATTGCGGTGACATTCGTGAGATGTATCCATGCCATGTAAGACACAGCTTACCAATATGTTTCCAGAAACAGATAGCCTAGGTTCCAAACCCGTTTCGCCCCAGGTCTGCAGGTAAGGAGTATGTATGTGAGCGTCATTTATATAGTCGCCATCTAGGCTCTAAAAAATAGGCCTTGGAGGCTTTAGAGCCCCCCTAGATCTCACCTTCCAAACGTTCCCATCGAGTTCACTTTGAGCCCATTCGCACACGGTCCTGTGCTGATTCATCGCCTTTGAGGAAAAGCCAGTCATCACTCGTCGTCACCACGATAGTTCCCTTGAGGTATCGAGTTCGACAAGTTGGGTCCCATCTGGCAGTGACTGTGACTCTGGCACGTTTGGACAATACAGCATCTGCTGTATTCAGGCGCAAGGAAAAATTGAATGAGAGGATGTCAAGCCTCCTTGAATTAACCCCCCTCAGTTGCATGCAGGGTCTGCACCAAGGCATTCGAGGGACGAGCGCCTTGCAAAGAACGGTTCGTGTTCCATGCGGGCATCCCTTGCAGCCTTGTCCGCAAGTGCGCTTCGTCCTACATCGCATGGCCACTGAGGATGCTTTGCAACTCTGATCTCGTCTTTTTGTTCACCTATCATTGCGCTTGGCCCCTGGGCAACTTGTAGACATTTGAAACATCAACGACGACTTGGCCCTGAGCATCGCAAGTGCGTTGGGTTATTCCTCTTTCTTTCTTGCGTGTTCAATCGTTACTACGTTAATGGTGAACATATCTTAGTGGTTTCTTGCGAGACAGTGCAGATGCACTGGGCAACAATATTTCGTAGATCTTGGCTAGTCAAAAAAGCGATCATTCATGGCCTCGCGATACTCTCAAGTAAACTCCGTAGTAATTCTATCATTACCTTGCGAATATGCAAACTATCACTCATCTAGTAGGTCGGTGTAATACCTCAATTCTTTACGTCGATTTCTCTAACAGTGCCATCCGCGAAAGGCCAATCATTGTATCCAAGTGAAGTCAGGTTTCCGGGTAGATAGAACTTGGACCGGTCTGCGGGCGTCAGAGGCAAATTCTTCTGTAGCCGCTCTGGAAGATCAGGCTAGTAATCAAGTCAGTTGATCAACACAGAGCACTAGCTGCAAGGGAGCACTCACGTTTGGTATGTACAGCCGCCCAAAGGCGATGATCCCTCCCTTGTCCTCCGCAGTGCGCAATGCCGTCTCGCGGGTATACCCACCAGCGGATATGAATGCTCTCTCCTGGCCACCTTTACCACTGCTCCATATCTCTCGCAGAAAGTCGTTACTTTCGTCTCGATCCGAAGCTACAGCTGAACCCCCGTCTAGGCGAGACTCGATTACGTGGAGATATGCCAGCTTGGGATGCTTGTCGCGAAGCGCTGAGGCAAGGTACGCAAACGTTGGCCGTGGATCTGGCATACCCATGTCTACAAATCCATGCGTCATGAATGCGACGCGTCGTGCAAATTCAACCGATAGATCTCACCTTGGAAGGAGCTCCAAGGACTGACACGAATACCGACGCGTTCTGGACCGACAGCATCCACGACGGCATCGACTACCTCCCTCGCAAATCGCGTCCGGCCCTCTTCGTTTCCACCCCATCTGTCCGTGCGCGTGTTGGACGTTGTTTGAAGGAACTGGTCGACGAGGTAACCGGTTGCGCCGTGTATCTCTACGCCATCGAATCCGGCACCGTGCACGGCATTGCTCGCTGCGCTTGCATATGTGGCGATGTAGGCTTGAATCTCGGCCTCGGTCAACGCCTGGGGTGCCCTTGGCTTGCCAGTCAACGCGATAGGCGACGCAGAGACGTAGGGTGAAGGCGGATCTTGTTTCTCGAGGACACTTGGGTCGGCGGTACGGCCCAGTGCCCAGAGCTGGAGAAAGATGTAGGATCCCTTGGCGTGGACAGCGTCCGTGACCTACACGCGTCGTGAGACGAGTTTCGAATGGGAAAACAGAGGGTGCATACCTTTTTCCAGCCTTGAATCTGCGCGTCAGTGTAGATGCCTGGGACGTGTTCATATCCGCCCGCGTCATGGGAAATAAATGTGGCTTCTGTGATGAGCAAGCTTCCCGGCGTGGAAGCACGTTGAGCGTAGTAGGATGCTTGTTGGGGTCCTGGGACATGGGAAGCATGCGCTCGGTAACGGGTCAACGGGGCGAGCACGACGCGGTGCCGGAGGGTAAGGCGTCCGACCTTGAAGGGCCTGAAGAGTGCGGGAGTCTGTGGTGTAATGCCCATAGTGCCAAGTAGTAATGAAGAATCAGGGAAGAGTAGTGTGTATTTTGCGATATCGACTCGGAGGCATGCTGGCCCATTTTATAGTCTAGGCTAGAGGTAGTGTTGAACGAGCAAGTAAGGTGATTTGTAAGGTACTCTGTCATCTTCCGGCCGGAGAATTGGTTGGCGATTGGTCATCTCGAGTAATCGCATAAATATATTGTTCGATGCCTGATCTCAAATCTCCAGTTTGGCCGCACTAGCGTGGTGTGAAGTATTTTGAGGATAAGATTGGAGTCTTGGGCTAATTTCCGAAGGCATAATGTCAATTACCCTTTTTAGTATCCTACTAAAGTAAGGTTAAGATTTGATCCTGCTATCCACTGAATCAAGATACACACCTCACCCGCAAGTGCACGGCATACGCCGAAACGGTGTTTCAAAATGACCACTTGCGGATATTTTCTTTAGTTTGTTCCGTCTCAAGTTTGAAGTAGGACACCTGTCCGTCATCGTGGTCGCTGTGATGACGAGCTACTATGGACAGCAACGACGTTCTACTGGGGACCCATATTATGAGGACCGGTTAATACGGGCCTCCAGAGACGTTGTCAATGGGACTCGAACCATCTCAGAGGCTGCGAGAGTCCACGATGTAAGACAGTTTCCCGGTCCTTGAGTAACCTAACGTTGTATTACAGGTTGCCCGTTCCACGCTCAGCTACCGAGTATATGCTTCGCGCGGGCCATGCCCTGGAAGGAACAAGTACGGGCGGTTGCTCAATGATGCTGAAGAAGACGCCATTGTCAAATAGATTGTTCAGACTGCTTGCAGTTCGAGAGAGCCCTTGCGTCCTCGTCACCTACGCGACCGTGTTTTCTTGGTCACCAAGAAGCTTCCTTCAAGGAGCTGGCATCGGCGATTCCTCGAACGCCACAATATAACCTTGAAGGGTACGAAAATGCTCTAGTAGGCGCTTTTGATTTTGGGCATAAATCGAGACCCCAAGCGCCTACCCGAGACCACAACAGAGACCACCTCTCGTCGGATTCTCCACGTCGTCCAAGTGCTCACGTGCTTCAAACACAATCATTTCTATAAATGATGGTGCACTCTACTGTACACGCTACACATGTCACATAACGCTCCTTTCACGACCCACCTACTTCCACAACATCCTTACTGGTACATTAATTACCTTGGAAATAGCGCTTACGTTTTGGAGCAGATGCTCTTTAATCATGGATATCGTATGTACGTACATTTCAAAATTACCACACAAGTATGATGGCGTTCAAAGTTCAAACAAAGTATGCTCTAACCCCCCACCGCAGTGGATGCGCGTCTGCGGCCGGTCGACGTGCGATGATCGCCATTGATTGGATATCCATCACACCCCGATCGTACAACGCAACCGCTCAAGATGTGGACATACATATTCATGACAATACGCGTTTTTCAGGGCACTGCATGCGTCGCCTACAGAAACAGCGATCAGCACATACTTTATGTCCCAAAATGGTCTTACCTTCAAAGTTTCCGTGGGTGCTAATCCCTGAGGTGAACTCGTCGTCCGTGGTAATATTTACACCGATGCTCATCAGGTTCGTTAAATGGTTCCCATCGACAACAAATACCTGTTTCATTTGTTAGCGTGGCAGATGGGCAGACAGAATACTCTCTGACATACAGTATAGGTGACGAACGAAGCCAAATTATACCCCATGTTGAAGCCTATATATCATCGATCGAATTTATAACGAGTACTCCATGATACGATGTACCCGCCTTCTTGGACAGCAGTGATAATTTCGGCGGGGGTAGCCACACCGGTTCGGTTGATGTACTTTTCAAGTCAAACAAGTCATTGGATCAATCACATCACGGGGATCTCAGAATCACATACGCCATGAGACGCCAGAGTATTCAATCCCGGGCAGGGACCTCGGATATCACCTGGTTGAGTGGGTAAGAATGGGTGGTCCGCATCATTGACCAGTTTTGCGGATGTGTCATTGATGGGTGGCGGAAGTGGTTGTGCACCAGGAGTGCTACTAAAGGCACGTGCAACAGCCCGGACCTCTCTTGCAGTCAATCCCGCGAGCGAATGGTACTCGGAGAAGTTTGCTAGCTTCGGAGATCCCAATGCGACTGGGACAAGCGCGACTAGAATCACAAGATACTGCAGCTGCATGATCAAGGACTCCGTGAGGAAAGAAAAGTTCGCTGGAAAGGACAACTTACCAGAGTATAATTTTATACCATGGCTGACCAGATACCACCGATATCAGCCTCCGAAACGTATTGGAAGTGTATCATGAATATCAAGCAGGGTAAAACAGTTGTCTTTTGTCCGTCCTGGCCCGAGTCGCAAGGGGTTATATTTGATGACAACGCCAAAAGTTTGTCATCGAACTGTCCCTCGGAAGTTGGAAGACGAGTGTGTATTCTTCTAATATTGATGATAGATTGTTTCAAGGTGAAGACTTGAGTACTTACCTCTCGTATCGTACAGCACTGGCACAAGCGAAGAACGAACACAGCCACAGTGCGACTTCAAGTTCCAGGCGGCGGCACCTTGCTTCTCGGTGTCGCGGTGGCCCGAGTCGATGATGATTCCTTTGTCCCCGCCGCTGTTTCGCACCCCCTACCGCACTCTCGACTCGTCTTCCAGCCTGTTCGCTTCGCAGCACCTCCCCCAGGGGGTCAGAAAGCATCGGTCCGTGCGTCTGTGTCATCGTGTATTAGTAGTTTCCCTGCGCCGTATGATGCTATATTCAACTGCGTTTAAAATAATTGGTCTGTACCCACGTGCAGGTTTACCCATGGGCGCAGTCTATTTTGCCACCTCATTGTCTGCCAGGGAGACTCTGCATATACGACAGGTAACGACAACGTCGCCTGTCATGTTTGCAGAGCCTCCCGACACGCATGCATGCGACGGGCAAGGCGGTGGTTGCATATGTGCCGACGTGAGAGGTGTGGGCAGTGGTGATACCATGTGGGCAGAGCGAGGGGCAAACACACGAGGGCCCGAGGGTGGTAGTAGCGTACGCACACGCAATGGTGGTGATGGGCAAGGTGGTGGCTGGCGCGCGTGCACACGTTTGCACGATGCGCAAGGGTGAGGAACGGGTGGTGAGCCAAGGGAGGGGGAGGGCGGGGTGGGGAATGGCGGTGGTGACGAGAGGGCTTCGTCGCCGTCGTTCAGTTCAGAGGAAGGAGGTAGTGGAAATGGAGACAAGAGGGCAACGGGTTCATCGTCCGTGAAGGAAGGGCGGGGCAAGATGGGGGAGAGCGGCGGTGATGGTGATGAGACGGGGGCAGGGCAGCCCGTGAGCACTTGAACCTGCGGCACCCAGCGAACCACTATCAGTCCTCTCGAGCTGGACAATGGGCGTGTTCCCGGAAAACTCCAAATCCTTATTAAAGACGGTGACCCATGCACGATACTCAACCACCTCATCCATGTGCGGTTCACGAATCACCGAGGCCCGGTTGAGTATGAGCAGGAACAGAAGACTCTATGTTCCTAGGTCGTACTAATATTCAACTAGCCTGAACCAAGACGATAACATGTACACTTCATTGGTTGTATTGTATGTAACGCCGTCACTACCGAGTCCATCTCGTCCGTGTCCATGTCCGTGTCCACTGGACTTGCTAGATCTACAAACCAAGACAAACCAATCCGTCATCTCACTCCGTCACCAGGGGATGTGCGTCGACCCCGGGTCTCGCCTCCCCCAGCGCGCATGCGTCACGCGTCACCATTCGTACACCTCTCGTCAACGTTCACGTCACATCAGCGTGCTCAGCGGCTGTACCAACGCATTCCACGGCGCATCTTCCGAAATATCGCCGCAGTCTGTCTCGGCTTCTTGGACCAGCAACAGCCGGAGATTGAGCGTCAACCGACAACCAACGATCGCTTCCACCGTCACTGGGTAGCCTTGGGACGTTTCCATCCATTCAGGCTAGGCATCGGGCTGAGCGTCATGTCGTGGGGATCGGCGGGGAACGTACCCCGAAATATTGTCCGAGGACAACGCTGACAATACAAGCGAGGACTATACTGTCGTGAGAACACGTCATGTGTTTCTCTCGGGATAAATGCAGGGGATAGTGCGTACCAGAAAAAGTAGGCTGCGTTTCCCTTGATGAGAGCATCTGTGATGTATATGCCATCTATTCGCTCGGGGCGGTATCCCGACATCCAGTGACTGATACCGTGCCACAACGCGAGCAGACAGAGCAGACAGTCGTACACGATCACGGGCAACCACACGATATACTGGTGGTAAAATGAGGGGGCCGCTGTATCGGCGCAAATGAAAAATCCCGTCCGAGTCTCGTGCACAACTGCTCAAGCAGGTTGTAGCATGGTTAAACAAGTAAATGCAGCATAGACGTACTTTGTGCATCTACACCAAGGAAGGTCATGATAACACCCAAGGCCACAATTTCACACAAATAGCCTGAAATCATGAAGGAGAGGACGATCCTCGATCTTTGGTACAAGGCATACAATCGAACTTGAAGCATCACTTGAGGAGATCAGAGATCAAGGGAAGGAGCAACAAAGGTCGTACACACGCTGAATCAGAAACAGTACCAGGATGCTAAGCCATGATTGGACAAAGAAGTAAGCATTGCCTTGGACAGAGTGAGATTATGCAAGGAAAGATGCAATAGACACCATGCTCACAGCTGCGCACGCATGGTTAGCTTCAAACGTTCATGAATCTGTTCTCGGATGGTGACTCAAGAGTACGCACAACTGAGGTGTCATCAGCATAGATAAGTGAGGGTGTGTGCAAGCACGCCTACTTTCTGAGTCTGGACTCCCGGTCCAAGGAAAGCTGTAGAGGGATTAACAAGTGTCGTCATCGACGGTCAATCAATACCTACCCATGACATTCAATCTAGACACGTCGTGTTCAGCGGCATCACGAATAAGAATGTCTATCAACTTACATCGAGAGTCCATCACCAATGTAGCGGATCTAGTGGATCATACATCATATCAACACAAGGCACGAGAACAAGCTGATACATACGAGCAGATAAACGATACTTCCAAAGGAACAGGGGTGGGTCTACCATAAACCAGATTAGTTGTTACATCAAAAGCACAGCCGATGCTTTACCCAGACATGATCGACCTCATGACGGGAACGATCAGTTTGCATGGACTCAACCAAGCTCAGACCCTCACCTCTCTATCGAGCGTGATAACTGGACGTGTGATCAACGTCATATCAAGGGAACATAGATTCTACTCATACTGACCATGATCGTACAACACCAGGATAGCGCCGGCCACTGAAGTAAAAAAAAACCTGTGACAAGCACGCGAAGACGAAGCATAAAGGTACCTACGTTGACACGTCCGAGTGATTTGGACCATGTCGGCAGCCTTGATATAGTACGCTGCGGGACTGGCCGCCATGAGGTCGAGGTCAACTGGTCGACTCGGAGATGTCTGGAAACCACCAATGGCGTCCGAGAGAGACGAACAGTTTTTTTGCAGAACGGAATTTATACCCTTCGCAAAGCGACAGTTGTGCATGCCAGGGTAGGGTTACGGACATGGAGACCTCATGTAGCAATTTACGAGAGGTGTCGTCTGCGAAGTTGCCATGTGTGGAAGGCAGTTTGCATCGCAGTGCGTTCATGCCTCAGACATATGAAATTTGTTTGAACACGGACGCATTCTCAATTCGATCCTTGATAAACATGATTCTTCCGAGGGCCAACTGTCAGCCCGTGTCCTGGTCTCTCAAAGTCGCTCGACATGAATACGAGTTGAAAACTCTTACCGTTGCGTGTGTATTTGAACGCCAAAGACTGTGTGTTTCAACGCTTCCAGCAAGGCAAGACATACCGCGAATGTGAAACGCGAATGACGCCATATGAGTCATCCTACGATGCGCTCGGGGGTTCGATCGCCTCGGACTTGATAGAAATGTGTCAACCCTACCAGCCATTTTCACGCTCGTACCTTCTGTTCTTCATCTCCAGAGAAGCCATCTCACTCAAAAATACATCGCGTCAGAAGGACCTTGTTTCATGCAAATCATAGAGACATGCATAAGCAATACAACGACGGAAGGCTACACAAGACAACGAGGAAAAAAGCGGTCATAGAGCGTCTTCACCGGTTCTGAACGGAGAGCGCGTGACACAGGGCAGGAGACCAAGAACTAAACCATACCTTGACGAATCCGATCGCAGCCGAATTTTCGCGGAAGCATTGACGGCAGAGGTCAAGGCCATATTTACGAATGAGACCTGCTTGGTGCGCGCACAGGCGGCTGTATATGCCGTCAAACGGAGCATATAATGTGAGCAGCAGTTGGGAGTTGGGCGAACGGGACAGCGGAGATGCCATGACGCATTTACAGTCAACAGACATGCAGGCGACAGACGAGAGAGGTAATGAGGAAGAGCGAAACACCCACCACTGACGGCTTCCCTTGCCATACTTGCGGGGACGAGAAAACCACACAGCGTCGTGCGTCATCTTTTTGGCTTATTATTTCTTAAAGAGCTTCTGTGCGTCTCGTGAATGAGTTCAACTGCGCCCAACGATGGAACATACCTAGCAGCGTCGTGGTCGATTGGGATCTTGTCAACCACAGCAACAAGGGTTATGGAGAGCGACCACGTTACGTAAGAGCTGTATAGGTGGCTGAATTAAGGTTTACACTACCCATCATTGCTCCACATAAGTATGAGCATATGTTGTAGTCCATGTACATGAATAAATACTTGTTATCAAAAACAGTTGAACAAAATACAAAGTTAAAGTGTCGTGCACCAGTACAATATCAAGATGACGTAGTTCGCTCGCAAACATAATGATCATCAATAAGAACAAAATACGGTGAGAGGGAGGGACCAAACCAACTAACCATACTTTGTCTTTGCAACCCAAGCACAAGTCCAGTCCAAACCAAACTCACCATTCGCTTCAGTGCTCCAAATCACTCACATACCTCCCCGCGCCATACCCCGCGTTCTCATACGCAGCGATGTAATCAAACTCGTGTCCTTCCACCTCTTCTTCGTCCGACATCCGCGGATCTGGATTCACGACAGACAGCCTCGCCTTGGCAGCCATTGGCACAGGTGATGTCGGTTCCGGTCCGGATCCTGCCTGTGCCTGCCGTAAACGCGGTAAAGGTGACCCAGATGGCTTGCGCAACGCCAACGGACTCGTATCCGCAGGTCCTACATCAGCCCCGCTCGGAGACCGCACTTGTTGCCTTCGAAATGCAGCCGCAGAGATGGTCCGCGGTGCCCCGCCTGGACTCGTGCCCCCACCACCACTGTTCAACGACGACGTCGAGCTCGCCATGAGGGGTGACGAAAATGGTGGCGTTGGGCGTGGATATTCGGGTGGCGGAGAACGGTATATGGGGGGTGTCAATCCTGGGATTGTCGGTACACCTCCAGGAGTAGGTGTGGGGAGTCGCGGGGGACCACCATCACTAAATACTGGATGATGATCTCGGGCATGTCGCACCTCCATCATTGGTGAAAGCCTGCCTCGATTCGCAAATGGCGGATTAGGAGGCGCAATCGGGGACGGAGGGGCAGAGCCGTAGGATGCTCTGCCTGAAGGTGATGGTGGCAGGCGAGGCGAGGCGTATGGGTACGCAACGGCTTGACTTTGCGTCGACAACGTCATTCCATGTCCTCTCGGCGTTGCATATCCACTCGACGATAATGGAGCCGCATTGAATGCTAATGCGTCCATTTCATGCGATACCTCCCGCGCTGCAGCAGTGCTGCGTGCTCTCTGGTCTGCAGATTCGTCTGTTTGTACATCCTCGTCATCTCCGGTACCAATCCCGGTACTGTAAACACTGTGTCGTCTGCGTGGTTGGCGAACGTCGATCTCGCCTTGATCCACAGACGGAGGTGGAACACGTGGTATTCGCCATTGGCTCCCTGTGCGTGAT
>JBBPNZ010000497.1:0-18666 GCA_038091195.1 Phylloporus rhodoxanthus | reverse complement strand
TTCTCCCGAGAGGCACTCTCACTTTGCCCACCTGGACACGCTCTTCGCTCGATGTCTCTGAGCAATCTTGCAATTCATCTCTCCTCCCAGTACGACCTGCTGGGGGGAATTGATGACCTCAATCAGGTCATTGTTCTCGACCGGGAAGCACTCTCACTTTGCCCATCTGGACACCCTGATCGCTCATTGTCTCTGAACAATCTTGCAATTCGTCTCTCCTCCCGATACAAGCTGCTGGGCAGAATTGATGACCTGAGCGGGGCCATTGTTCTCGATCGGGAAGCACTCTCACTTTGCCCACCTGGACACCCCGATCATGCATGGTCTCTAAACAATCTTGCAGCCCATCTCTCCTCCCAGTACGGCCTGCTGGGGAAAATCGATGACCTCAATGAGGCCATTGCTCTCGACAGGGAAGCACTCTCATGTTGGCCACCTGGACACCCTGATCGCTCATTATCTCTGAACAATCTAGCGCTCCATCTCTGTACCCGCTACAACCTGCTAGGGGGGATTGGTGACCTCAAGGCAGCCATTGTTCTTGCCCAGGAAGCACTCTCACTTTGCCCACCTGGAAACCCTCTTCGTCCATCGTCTCTGAACGGTCTTGCAAATCTTCTTTCCTCCCGGTACAACCTGTTGGGGAGAATTGATGACCTCAACGCGGTCATCGTTTTCGATCGAGAAGCACTCTCACTGCGCCCACCCAGACATCCTGATCGCTTATTGTCTCTGAACAGTCTTGCGCTTCATCTCGCTACCCGTTACAACTTCCTGGGCGGAATTGATGAGCTGAATGAGGCCATTGTTCTCGCCCAGGAAGGACTCTTACTTTGCCCACCTGGACATCCTCGGCGCTCAATGTCTCTGCACAATCTTGCAATTCATTTCTTCTCGCGGTATGAGTGGCTTAGGGGAAGTGGCGATCTCAATGCGGCCATGGAGGACAAACAAGAATTGTTCATCCTCTATACTGAACTAGACCGTGTGTCTCAAACAATTTCTTCAGATGATCTGTCTGCTGCTAGAGCGTGGGTCCGCAAAGTCGAACAATTCCATCATCCTACGACGCTCCTTGCATATGAAACAGCTCTTAGGCTACTTGTTGAAAGTATGGCCGCGTTACCACCATTACCCCAACACCTTGCTCTCCTTAAATTACTCGCATCATCGCTCGCAGTAGACGCATTCTCAGCTTGTCTTCGCAACCAATCTCCCGCCAGGGCAGTCCAGCTCCTTGAACAATGTCGTGCTGTCTTCTGGAGCCAGCTCACCCGTCTCCGTTCTCCACTTGACGACATTATTGCATCAGGGATTCAAGGCAAGGCGTTGGCAGATGAATTCAGGCGGCTGACCTCGCTCGTTCGTAACGTGCTCAATCCACCTGTTCCAAAACAACACAATCGAGTGTGTCATCTAAACTTGGAGTTGCGAAAGGTAGTATCTGAGATTCGCGAGTTGCCTGGTCTCTCTCGATTCCTTCTTCCTTTGTTATTCTCCGATCTCCAAACCGCAGCCAGAGATGGACCTGTCATCATCATGAATGCTAGCAAGTACGGCTGTGATGCGCTTCTTGTGTTTTACAACAAGGATCCCATCCGAATCCCTCTCCCTGTTGCAAAGGAAGACGTCCGAGAATTGTCATTGCAGCCCCGTACCTTGACAAGGGGTGCGAAAAGGATGGATATGAAGGACATGGAGAAAGAACTCATGATTTTCTTGCGCGAGTTGTGGGACAAGCTAGTTTTCCACATCGTGAACGTCTTGCAGACCATATGTCCTTGCAATTCACACATCTGGTGGTGCCCTACAGCCGAATTTTCTCTTTTGCCCCTGCACGCTGCCGCGCCATACAGACCACGCCAAAAGGGTGTCTCGGATCTCTATGTTTCGTCCTACACCACCACCTTGACTGCCCTCATTCGTGCCAAAAGACCTAGTTTATCCAACCCTGCGCGTCAGAAGCCACGTTTGATAGCCATTGGTCAAGCGACAGCCAAAGGCACAAGCAAACCTTTTTCTGTTGGAACCGAATTGGACAACATCGGTCGGCTCGTCGATGGTCTCGCAACGTTTACGCGCATTGAAGGAGAGGACTCTCGCATTTCCACCGTCGCAGACGAGCTGGGCAAGAATGAATGGGTGCACTTTGCATGTCATGGCGTTCCAAATCAGGAGAAGCCATTCGAGTCTGCATTTGCTCTCCATGACGGAAAGTTCACAATCCAACGTATCAGCCAGTGCGATTTGCGAAATCCTAAATTTCCCTATCTGTCCGCTTGTCACACGACGGTTGGAGACCAAGAGAGTCCGGACGAGGTGATCCATCTCGCATCTGCAATGCAGTTTGCTGAATTTCGCTCCGTCATCGGGACGATGTGGGCAGTGGATGATTCTCACACTAACAAGGTGATATCCATGTTTTACAACCTGACGATCGATGACTCGGGTCGTCTGGACTATACCCGTGCAGCGCGCGCGTTGCGGATGACGATGAAGAAGGTGGATATTCCAATGAACCAGCGTGTTCTCTATGTACATCTCAGTGCCTAATTTCATACTCTGGATCTCGCTTTCTGCTTTGCTTTGTGTATCTACTGATTCTACTCACAGTGTAATGACTTCGTAACTACTAGAACATCTGTCTCAAACGTTCTCTTGTCTGCTGCCAAAGCATGGCCCGGTCAATGCAGCCGAAGAATTCCGTCGCACCACCATCCCCCTTGCATATGAAACAGCTTTGCGATTCCTAGTTGACGTTTCGGTCGCCCTACCGTCATTACCTCAGCACCTTGCTCTCCTCAAGTCCCTGTCATCATCGCTCGTGGTTGACGCATTCTCTGCTTGTCTTCGCAACCAATCTCCCACCAAAGCAGTAGAGCTTCTCGAGCAAGGCCGTGGTGTTTTCTGGAGCCAGCTCACTCGTCTCCGTTCTCCTCTCGACGATGTCATTGCATCGGAGCCTAAAGGCAAGACATTGGCAGATGAGTTCATGCGTCTGACGTCATTCATTCGCATGACCCTCCGTTCATCTAGTGTAGAGCAGCATAATCGAGTCTACCAAAATGTGGTGTCCAAGATTCGCGAATTGCCCGGTCTTTCTCGATTTCTTCTTCCCTCGCTCTTTTCAGATCTTCAGCGCGCCACCAGTGATGGACCTGTCATTATCGTGAATGCTAGCAACTACGGATATGACGCGCACGTCATGTTTGTCGACAAGGATCCCGTTCACATCCCGCTACCAGTTACAGAAGAAGATATTCGGGGGGTGTCATCAAACCTCCATACTTTGAGAGTGCATGTGACTCAGAAGAGAATGGATGTGACGACAGGTTCCGGTCCTTCTTTCGGGAACTCTGGGATAGGGTGGTTTCCCACATCGTCGTCGTCCTCCAGAGAACATGTCCTCGCCAGTCATGCATTTAGTGGTGCCCTACCACCGAGTTCTCACTTTTTCCTCTGAACGCTACCATACCATATAGAAAGGGCCAGGAGGGTGTTTCGGATCTCTTCATCTCGTCCTACACCACAACATTGACCGCCCTCATCCGTGCCAAACGGCCAGACGTACTCAAGTCTGGGTCTGAAAAGACGCGGCGTTTCATCGCAATTGGTCAAGCAAAAGCGCCTGGCTTCAACAAGCTCCCTTCCATCCACCAAGAGCTGGAGAATATCCAACAGCAAGTGAAAGCCATTGCGACGTTCACGCGCGTTGAAGGAAGGGACGCTCACGTTTCCGGCATCACCGATAAATTGGGCAAGCACGAATGGGTACACTTTGCTTGTCACGGAGTTTCGAACCAGAAGTGGCCGTTCGAGTCTGCATTTGCCCTCTGCGACGGAATGTTCACCATCCAGCGAATCGTCCAGTGCAACCTAGAGAATCCGGAATTTGCGTACCTGTCCGCTTGTCATACGACCGTCGAGGATCGAGAGAGTCCAGACGAGGTGATCCATCGGGCATCTGCGATGCAATTCGCTGGGTTTCGTCCTGTCGTCGAGACCATGTGGTCTGTGGCTGATTCTCCTGCGACCAAGGCTGCATCCACGTTTTACAAGTTCATGGTGGACGAGTCTGGTTGTCTGGATTATACCCGTGCAGCGTGGGCGCTGTGGAAGACGTTGAGGACGGTCGATATACCAATGGATCAACGCATTCTTTATATACATCTCAGTGCTTGAATTCATACCCTCGTGTTTACTTTTTGCTCTGTTTTGCATTGCGTTGCTCGTATCTGCTATACACCATGGTTTGTTTCACCAATGCCCAAAAGACCGACAATGTGCTTTATTCGTAGCACTATCATTGATCGAGTCCGAGGTTCCGCTTATCCGTTGTAATCACACTCCTATTGATTTACATTATCCAGCTTCTTGTTGTTTTATTCCGTACTACTATCACTGGTACGGACTCGGAAATGACAAACATTTGAATGTCTCAACACTTGTTCACCAGCTTGAAAAAATTGTCACCAGCAGCCAATTGTCATCACACTCCAGGCTGCTGGACAAACCATCAATCGCCAGTGAATTCCACAAAGCTCTCTGGAATCTGACAACAATGAACATCAGCCTCTTTTCGAAGAAACCACAGGGTCGAGCATACTCACCCATGATGAAAGGATGCCAGCAATAAGGGCGAGATCATGCCAGTTGGAGGTTTCTTCGATAAGGGGATACCTGGGATCTGGACGCCTCCACTCAATCCGCTTCGAGACCTAATAACTCACA
The DNA here is from genome assembly GCA_038091195.1 of Phylloporus rhodoxanthus. Taxonomy (NCBI): domain Eukaryota; kingdom Fungi; phylum Basidiomycota; class Agaricomycetes; order Boletales; family Boletaceae; genus Phylloporus; species Phylloporus rhodoxanthus. Next base: position 13,935 of record JBBPNZ010000497.1, on the reverse strand, counting down.
CCATTCCAGCGAGCGTCAAGATCCACCACGATGAAGTGCCACATGAAACCATTGGTGAGAGCACCATGAATGTGATGTTTCCTACACACAAAGCATGAGTAGCATGGGGGAGGAACAATATATTATGTACTCAAGATGTCTCACACAAGCAACGAGCTGAAGAATGACTCGAGGGAGATGTTCATCAAGGTCAATGGTAATGGCTTTGACCTCGGCTGCGGGAAACACAATCATTTTATTGCCATAGCATTGGGTTATTGTTGGGGGAATGTGAATGTAACTCTCTGCGTACTGTGTCACACGATGCAGAGACAAGAACAAGACAAAAAGGTACCTGCGATAGATGACTCCATGACAATAGCTGTGTAGTCAATTACCCCTGAGATTGTGTCCATCTCCCACGTCCTTGGGCGGACAGCAGTAACCTGTTTCTCCAGCATTACAATGACCTTCTGAGGAGACGGAACCATGGCAGTTGATCTGAAGAAGGTGTCAATGACCCTCCAAGAAGAAGTTTCATTCTGTGGCCGCTGTTAGCTATGGAACATTACTAAACGCAAGGGAGTGAAAACGAACTTTATTCAGGAAGGAGGTAGTGAGGAAGGAGAGATGCTTATACATGTTATCATTTGACCACATTTTGTCATCGCCAACAGTCCGAGAGGCAATAATTTCCTGGTGAAGTGTGGCCTTTGATTGGAGGTAGAGCTGGCCCTTTCGGACGATCTTGGACCTTTCCAAGGCTTCGTTATTGCTAGCCGAGAACGAAAGGGACTGGGAGAACAGTGAGACATTGCAAACGAGGTCAGAAAATAGTGGTCGTACCAATGGGTCATTAACTCGTGATTGGTTGTTCAATGGCGATCGATGAGGATGTCCAGGTGGGCAAAGTGAGGGTGCGCCCCGTTCGAGAACAATAGCCTTGTTGAGGGCATCAATCTTACCAAGCTGCTTGTACCTTGTGAAGTGATCTCCTGCTTGCTGAATCAAACTGGAAATTCGTACTATGTCACCATTCAGAGGGCCAATGTCTGATATCATGAGCATGGAAGTGGTCATGCTAAAAGATGGAAACAGATACCATTTGAACACAGCTGATGCAACATGATTCAAGACAGTAGGCCTTTGAGAAGACGTTGTGCTGGTCATGGTAAACACCAATCTGTGTTGCTTATTGAATCCTTCATGGATGGCAGAGAGCGATCCTATGGTGGAATGGCTCCACTGTGGGGACCAGATGACAGCGACAAAGTGCACTGGGGATCCCGAAAGGGACCCTTGGGCCGGAACGACCTGTGGGAAGCACCAGCCGTGTCTGGCTCTTGCGCCCACCTGCATCACTGCTGTGTACGGATTGTGCTATTCCCAGGTGAAAAATGTCCATCGGTACAGAGAATACATCAAAGGCAAATGAATTGCATACAAATAGAAAGTCTTACCATTTGCGCACAAGATCTTGGCAGATTTACAATCCATCACATTATCGAGGTAAATTGCCAATGGATTATAATGTAGTTGCAATTTCAGTATCAATTGATAGGTTGAGTAACATTTACGGCCCGATTGCGTGCGTATTCTCTACAGAATGGAAAGGCTTGGACACCTCTTGCAAAATTGTGCGTTGGGGTGACTGGGGGTGTGCCTGGGAATTAGGTTGGTGGCTATGACGGTAAATCTGCACATTTAATCTATCGCGTATTTTCAGACTCTCGTCGCGGTTTTTCCTGGTTGCCGCATTTTTTTCAAATTCTCACCGCGTTTTTCTTTCCTTGCCATGTTTTTCTTTCCTTGCCGCACTTTTCTTTCCTTGCCACACTTTTTTTCACTCCCACCGCGCTTTTTGAACTTTACAACTGTCATATTGTTTCATAAATGATAAGTGTGACAAGCATAGTAGCATAATATATTGTGTACAGAAATGCAAACTACACGCCATCTTCCAGACGTAAATCATGTACAAGACCATTGCATGTATCAGAGACAAACAACTCGGCATGATAAAAGGCAATGCGACTGTCAAGGGTTTGGAGCATGAGTTGCTTGCAACCATAGCCCATCCGACCAAATCTTAGCTGCCGGAATCGAAGCGCAGCACGGTCAAATGGCTGTGGATTTCGCCCATCCAACAAAAACCTACCCATCCCATTCCACCACACGGCATGCCAGTCTTCTCGACAGGCATCTGGGTTAGCACAATCCATTGCATGTTTCAGTATTGGTGGTTCCTCAGTGGCGACTATTCGTGTGTGTTCCTCAAGCACAGACTTGGCATAGACAACCGCAATGAACACGTCATTTCCAATTGCTAGACGATGTTCCTTGCTGATCTGCCTCATCGGCAACTCAAGCAAATGCTTGAATCCGTGCTTGAAGAGATTGGGAACATGAAACCGACATGCGATTTTGATGAGATCCAAAGGATGGAAGTCAAACTGGTGTTCGTGGACATGATCAAGGGCAAACAATCGTGTCATGGGACACTGGTACTTGTCAACGAAGAGAAGTAGGTCCCATAGTTGATCAAAATCATTGGTCACGTTGCGCAAACTACAAATTCAATGAGAAAAGCAATATGTATATTAGAATGACTCACCGGCCATGGATATGGTCCAGAAACAATTCAAAGATGACTTCTTTTTCCGGCAAAACAATAGGATTATCGTCAGTTTCCCCCTCAGTAGGTGAGAAGGGAGTGGCGTTGCCAATGGCAAACATGTCCTTAAAGAGGGTTGAATGAGCTGTCAGCATGTTATCGAGCAATTTGTAAAGGGTATTTTCAACCTAATAAGCCACATTAGAGGATTTTGAGGAAAAAAATGAAGCACGCACACGAAAGATGTGCGTTCCATGTGGGAAATAATAGAAGGAATGTTGAACAACAGGATCAAGCATAGCGTGATGAGTTCCAAAGGCACAACAGAGAGGGCAAGAAGGTGGTGCTGAGATTCTGGAGGGAGGAGTCAGGGAGTCCTAGGTTGGGGATGCGATGGTGAGTTGACGTGACACACATCGCAGTCTGTACAATGATGGCTTAGTAATTATAAATTCACATGCTCAATTTTCACACGCTGTTTGCATGCTAGTGCCAACGCTTCCCCCACTCCCGCAAGAGGACTGGCCACCCAATCTGCTCCTAGTGTGTGATACATTAAATAATATCTACCATCATGCTCTCCGTACTCTCAACCAAGACCGGTCAGAACCGCTCCAAGTTCAGTTCCATCTGACGATAATTGAACACGATGCAATTCCATTGCTTGAAGCTATAGAAGCTGATCATGCATTGCCTTCTGCAAACCTGGAAGCATGGTTAGAGGCAGTGGTGTCTCAATTCAAAGACCTTTTTGTTGTGCTTATGGATTATTGCAAGACCATACGAGACCAGTACGTCAGTTTGAGTCAGATCCGATCGGCATTGACACAACTGAAACAACTAATAGAATAGATCATGACGTCTACATACCACAGCTTGTTGGCGTTGTTCACACTGGATGGCGAGGTCGACCTCGGAAATCCATAGATCTCGCATATCTGAAGGATGCAATGTCTACCCATCGGCAGATCAATCTCACTGAGCTGGCACGCACCCTAGGCGTGCATCGGAACACGCTTCATATATACATGTGCCAACATGGTATCAAGCGTAGTTACTCTACAATGAGTAATGCTGAGCTTGATCAGCTCATTCTCAACTTCAAGTCAAGCCGTCCCGAATCGGGTCTACGCTATGTGATGGGATATTTACGTGCACACGGGCATCGTGTACAGTATCAACGTGTCATTCAATCTCTTCATCGGGTTGATCGAATTGGGCGCATTCTGCGTGAACGCCAGGTTAGAAGACGCCGCAAATATCATGTTCCACGCCCAAATTCACTTTGGCATGTTGACGGGCACCACAAGCTCATTCGTTGGGGCATCGTTATTCATGGATTTATTGATGGATATTGTCGTACTGTCTGTTCTTGCACATTATAATGTTTCACGCCACTGTTCTAATTTTTGCATCTTTGTCAGGTGACTGGCCTGAAAGCAAGCAACAATAATCTTGCTGCAACTGTTCTCACACTCTTCAAGTCTGCGCTGACGGAGTATGGAACCCCCTCCCATGTTAGAGGTGATCGTGGAAGAGAAAACTTAGACGTTGCAACGTATATGATTATGAAGAAAGGCTCTCATCGTGCCTCCTTCATATGGGGGACGTAAGTGTAGTTTCTTAATCTCCGTACCTCACGTATTTTGATTTCATAGGTCACTGCATAACTCACGTATTGAGCGTTTGTGGGTTGAAGTGGGAACCCAATTTGCTCGCCGTTGGCGTGCATTTTTCACACGACTTGAAACCAAACATATGCTCAATCCTCAAGACCCACACCATCTATGGCTGCTACACGCACTCTTCCTGCCCGCAATCAATCACGACTGTGCCAATTTTCACCATCATTGGAATTGTCATCCAATTGAGGGTGTTGATACACACAACAAATCTCCAAATGTACGTTATGATCTTGAACGCTGTCTGACACATTGCATTTATATATATACGCTTAAATAGGACCTCCGTTTTTTAGGTCAAACACAATTTGGTGTGTACGATGGAGAGCCTTCCACTGATGAGATGCACTCGGCAGATGAAGATGAAGATGATATGCAGTCGGCTATGGCTGAAAATGTTGAATCACAGCAAGCGAACCAGCATCCTGTGCATGTTCCACTTCATGATACCTCTTTTGCAGATCATGAGGAGGAGGCATTATTTTTTAGAGCATTCTATGACATGATTGATCGTGATCTCATTCCTCATGGGTTTAATCTTACTCCAGGAGAGTGGGACAATGGGCTGTACCCGGTCTTGGAGACAATTCGCTTGGGCAGACGGAGTACATTGGATGTATCATTGGCTGACCCCATTTGGTACGAGAGGGCATGCCTATGGTCTCAGGCATTGGTCTGTTTGGCGGAGTTCATGGAGCAGTAGCACATGTACTGTTTCTATTTAAGGTGGCACCTTGACCATAGAACGTTGTGGGTGCTCCTCGATTGCCCACCCCCTTCCCGTCAACAAACGTTTCGTCTCACAATGAGCCACATTGACCGCTCCTGCTTCTGTCATGACGGCAATGGCACTTGTGAGTGCGAGCGCTTTTGTCGGCGGGATGATGGTAAGCCTATCTGCTTCGAATGTGATCACGGAATTAGCAAGCACCCCAAGCTTGATGATTCCATTCCACCACCTACTAATCTGCTGCCTAATCCACCGCCACCCAAACCACCTTCTCATCCACCACCTCCACCATCCAAGCCCACTTCTGAGTCGTTGAATTATGCACCAAGCAGCAAGGTTAGAAGTTTTTTTGCAGATCTCCCAGCGAGGAGCTCGCAGAATCTGCCAACAAGAGCCCGAGCTGAGGCACTTGCGACACATGGATCCGGTGGGCCTAGAAAATGGCAAAGAGTCCCCACACCTGGTATTGCTGTACATGCGGGATCAGGCTCGCGGAAGGTAAGTGTCATTCTACTACTAATCCTTGCTTTCATTGCTTACTTTCTTTTGCAGGTTTCACATGCATTAAATGATCCATCACGGGCGAGCTCATCAAGCTCTGGGTCTATCTTCCACATCAGCTCCGTAGCGATTACTGTATGCGGAATAAATGTAGGTCTTTCATAACTAGAACTAAAGTCATACTAATTGAAGATTGTCAGGGGATGGGGCTTTTGAGAGAGAAGAAAGCGCCGTATGGGAAGACATTTTCAAGTGAGACCCAAGCAATGAAGAACTGAGGGTGTTTCATCAGTGGGTTGGGCCATTCTAGTGAAGGGATCGAAATCAGCTCCTCGTGGACTTTTGCACAAGTTGACCAACATGTCCGCGCTTGGTTTCCTGAAGTTTTCCGATATCTTTCCAAGAAGCCAACTCGTGCATTGACCAGGACTTCACAACCTCCTGAATGGCGGCTCCTTGTCCGTTCTTCATCTTCCTTTTCAATTGTTGAAGTCGCTGAACCAAATGGCATGACGCTCTTTGAGAATAAGGGGCGGAGTCGGGCTGGTGTTGCTGAGAGTACACTGTGGTTTGGTACACATCCGGACTTTTGCCTTTCTGACGTGCTGACATGTGTTTTAATTCCAGCAACCCGGAGAAGTGTAGAGGATCATGTCTACAACGGATGGAATAAGGAAAAGGAAATCGTTGGATCTGATTCGGGCAATGAAAGCTGCGAGGAAGATCCTATCGAATATTACCCAGATATGCCAGGCGTTGCGTCGCAGGATATCGAGGTCATCAATATTACTACAGATGAAAGTGACATTGATGTGAAGCTTGCGAGTTCGCTAACGAATTTAGATTTGTTTGGCAACGATGGCCCATCAGGCTCCATTGTCCCGCAGATCAAGCGCGAGCCCACTACACCTATAAGGCAGACCCGTACGTTGATTTCTATTGTCTATTCATTCATGTGTTGATCTCTTGTATCCAGAGAAACGGCCATGTGAGCTACAGTCACCCGCAGACTCCGAGTCCTTGTACAGCGGGACTAAAAAGCGAAGAGAGAGTATGTTGTACATTAACTATATCCTGGATCCCACTGATTTTCACTTGCTTACAGCCTCTCCGATGCCCGTTCTGACACCCAATGTTGGATTTCCATTTGTCTCGCCAAATCCAGAGATCGTCGAAGTTGATGACGATGATATTTTCATGCGCAAACGCCATAATCCTGAATCCCCTAATGCCCCCCGTATTGTCAATCCATGGAATCGTAACTTCCCAGCCATGCACTATGGGGAAATCCAGTCATTCATTCAATAATACCTTTCGTTGATAAGATTCTTCGTGTCGATAGTTTGCAATGCAATTGATTGATGTGGTTTCCCACGATGCTCTCGCTCCAAGCATCAAATACCCGCATTTCATCGTCACCAAGGTAGCGTTGCTGGCAAAGCGGACACTGCTCCAACTACACGTTGCACACATCCAGGTCCCTGCTGCTGAGTTCGTCATTGAGTCGTTCGGCAGTGCTCGCTCACTCAACCCGAATCTTTGACTCAAGGCGCAATTCCCAACTGTTTGGGGATTGTCCAGTGACCGCCTCTTCATATCCACTTTCATGCTCACGTCCAAGGTCGTCTGTGACGACACTTACTCCAACAAATCGTGGTCCATCGTTCCCCAAGGAATGTTCCAGCTCAACCTCGCACAGTCCCAACTATCGCTTGGGCCATCACCACGTACAAGTCTTTTCGCTTTACTTTATGAATACAGCAAAGTAATACAGTACAGTCGTTCAATGAGCTCCGCCAACCCTCCGCCACCAGCAGAGCGCGCCTCTGAAATTATTAACAGCCTTCCTTCTTCTCCCGGTCTGATCACAAAGACTGGTGTAGCTCTCCTTGGAATGGGTCTTCTTGTGACTGCCATCTCTCAAGAAATCTATGTTGTGAACGAGGAAACTGTTGTAGCCGTCGGCACTTTCATCCTCTTTGCATACCTTTACCGGGTACGTATATTGTCGCCATGTTAGAGTTTATTCCCAAACGTATTTGTTGCCTTATAGGCAATCCAAGAACCATACAAGAGTTGGGCAAACAGTCACATTGAACGCATCAAGGGTGTCCTTAATGATTCGCGTGCTGGTCATACTACACAAGCAGTCAAGAACCGCATCGATGCTGTTGAGCAGATGAAGGATGTTGTTTCACTGACGGGAGGCCTTTTTGCCCTTTCAAAGGTCAGCTGTCATCCGGTTATGGTGGATCCGGTCTAAATATGCGCGACAGGAGACTGCCAAGTTGGAGAACGAAGCTTTTGTACAGCGTCAAAAGGTCGCATTGGCAAGCGAACTTAAATCTGTTCTTGACAGCTGGGTCCACTATGAGCAACAGCAGAAGGAGAGCGAGCAAACTGTTGGCCAAGACTGTCATTGCGAAAGTCCTGGCCAGCCGCAAGGACGAGAAGACTCAAAAAGACATTCTCACTAATGCTATTGCTGAAGTTGAGCGTAAGCGAATTCATTACACTTATTCATTGATCTTCACCTCATACACCATGCCAGGCCTTGTTCAAGGCAAGGCAATCTGAACAGAGGCTCGGTCTTAGCTGCGGGAGATCAATCAGATGGAGCGGGAGATGTGGCAGTACCTCGAGGCTTGAGGATGGGAATGCGCTACAACGCGCATGGTGACTACGTCAACACCCGCTCATGCCACCAGCAGTGCCATGTCCCGCGCCACTGACGTCAACGCGGCGCAACGTGCACAATGATGGTGCCACGTTAACACAATGCCCATACTGTACCACCAACCCTCCTCCCATCCGACGCGTTGCAACGTGCACGACAACGACGCTACGTCGACGCCGTGCCTTTGACAACGCCACCACCTCCCATTTGACGCATTGCGACATGCACAACGACGACGATGACGACGCGGCCATACCCGTACCACCAACCACCACTTCCCATTTGACCTGCCCTTACCGCCACCACTCCTCTGGCCTCCCACTCGATGCATTGCGGCGCATGCAACGACAACAACACGACAACGGTGCCATATCGGCATCGTGCCCATCTCCATGCCATGCATTTGTACAACGGCTACGGCGACACTGATGCGACATTCACAGCGATGCGTCGATATCGGCGTCAATGCGATGTATGACCCATACCCATACCCGTGATGATCCCGCTGCTGGATCAGTCTGTATACCATAATTGTATTATCATGACTTATGCTATTACACCGAATAAATAATATATTAGTTTGTAAAGTTCAAAAAGCGCGGTGGGAGTGAAAAAAAGCGCGGCAAGGAAAGAAAAACGCGGTGAGAATTTGAAAAAAATGCGGCAACCAGGAAAAACCGCGACGAGAGTCTGAAAATACGCGATAGATTAAATGTGCAGATTTACCGTCATAGGTGGCAGACCTTGAGTCAGGGTACTCTTTTTTTTTTGAATCCTTTTTATGTCCACCTTGGAGTATTAGGACAATCAAACTAACCGTAAAAGGGGGGCTCCCATTCCCCGCCGCACTCGATCGTACGAATGTCCCGATGTGAGTTACCCCAGGGTACTCTTACCTGACGTAACGGGTAAGTCCTGTTTACTGGGCGGGGACCTTAAACCTCGGTTCAATATTCAGTCCAGAACCTATAAGTATAAGCAAGCCTATCTCGCATCACCACTCGTCTTCTCATAGTTCTTCCGAAGCGGCAGAGACGACGCCTACACGACTGGCCTCACCACCTTGCCACCTCGCCCTCTCACCTTCTCTCGCCCACACAGCCACCTCGCCCGCCTCGCCATGTCGCCCTTTTGCCCTTTTGCCTTCCTTGCCACGTCGCCCACTCCCCCTCGCCCTCGTTCACCCGCTGGCCATGTCGCCCTCTCGCCTTCTCTTGCCCTTTTGCCCCCTTTTGCCCTCCCTTTCGCCATGTCGCCCACTCCCCCTCGCCCTCGTCCACCCGCTGGCCACGTCGCCCTCTCGCCCTCTCTTCCCCACCTTCCTTCTTGCCCCCCTCTTGCCCTCCCTTTCGCCATGCTCGCCTGCCTGACGCGGCGCCCACACCACCTGGAGGACACGACGACGATGACGACATTGCCCTCCCTTGCCCATTCGCCACGTCGCCCTCGCTCGCCTGCCTGACGTGGCGCCCACACGGAGGACACGACGACGCCTGTGCAGCCACATCCACACCACCGTCGTCGTCTGGAGGACATCGATGACAATGACATGTGCGCGCCCGCACCCACACCGCCGCCATTGCCTGACCCAGGACACGATGATGATGATGACGCCGACAACGCGTACAGGCTGCACCCACACCACCGCTACCGCCTGGAGGACACGATGACAGTGCCGACGCCTGCGCAACAGGGATGAGGGTGGGACACGACGACAATGACGACGACCACAGCGCAACGAAGAAGACGCCACGAGAGCAACGCGACAGCCATGATGTGATGCCCACGATGCGACGAGGTCGTCCGACCCCCCACCATCCCGTGCCGTCAACAAGTCACCCAATCACGATGCCTCAGTACTTGACTCGGATGCCGACCTCGGAGTAAATTTACCTTTTGTGTGCTGTTTGCCAGAAGTAAGGTGAGTTGCTTTGATCCATAAGTACTTTTTGTGCCATTCTGTTCTGACCCCAGAAATGCAGTCTCTTATCAGACTCGCTCACCGGCACCTTTCATAACCCAGTGCAGGGTGATCATGCCACAGGGTAAGTAAGGTTATCCTTACGATAAGATCTGAGTAGGTCGAATACGTGTTTATTTGATAATAAATAAAATTATGCAATTTATTTGATTAATTGATCTGGATAAATATTTATTTTTAATATTTTAATAATAATATTATTGTTATAACCTTTATATGGTGATGATTATAAGACCATAAAGAGGTTGGCGAATGAAAAATATTGTGGATTATGTCGGACATCCTGCGACAGAATCCGCAAATGTCGGCTTTGATAAAATCTCTGTGGCAATTAGCCATGGAAGGAACCTATATAATCCTATATAATCCATTATCTTTTCCCTCGGCTGATGATGGGTGATTACGTGCATTATTCCAATTATTTTCAGATTATATAGCCTTATGGCTCGCTTGTTTTTTGAGTAATGCAGTCATGTCCATCATGTATTGCTGCCGGATTCTGGGTGGCAAACCCGATACCTGTAAGTTGGTGGAGCTGAGCCTATCTGAATACGCAAGCCCAAGTTTGGAGAGGTTGGATACATCTTCCAAGCTTCCTTCAAAGGAAAGATGGGCCTGTATGTTTGGAATGGGATAGACTGGTCAGTGAACCGTTTCAAGGAGACAAAGGTCAAGAATCTGAAGGAACAGATCCAAACTTTGGGAGGAAAGGGCGGATACTTGAGGAAGTTGAAACTAAAACCAGTTGATGTGGTCAAAGAGTAGAGATGAACAAATCATGTACTAATCACTTCCTTCACATGTGTATGGCCCAAGAATCTGGTTGAGGCACCCTAACAGAATTTTCAAGATCCAGGCTGACCTCGACATACAACTTGACAGAGAAAAACGAGACGTAATCCTCCATTTAAACAACAGACGAATGTCTTGGCTATCCACACACTCTCAGACCGGAGGGGACACGACGTTATCCTTCATACCCAACAATTGACCTGCGGTATGTCTCCACGACGGCAGACGGGCTCCAACATCCATCAGCCAACCCGTTCTCCGAAGACACGCTCCAGCGATGCGTCGGCAGATTCAGCTGTGCCCCTGGTGCGCATCAACATGGGTTCAAATGCAAAAACAAAAATGGACGTGAGCACTGCATGGGCAGTACTAGTTCAATGACCTGCGCCTTCGCCGTTTCGTAGGCTGCTCGTCCTTGTCATCTTCCTCGTATACAAAATAGTCCATGTAGCACCTGCCTTGAAGAAGCCCTTTCAGTGACTGACCCGAAGGCTTGGCTGAGAGTTGTGAATCAATAGCTCTTTTGTGGAATAACAGTATGTACAATTCCTCGCCGGGTCCTACTGCGGGTCTTGGTAGGGCAGTTCCTTGTATTGGTGATATTCCATGTCTGGGTTACGTCTTCCAAATACTTCCTTCTGCTTGTGAAAGACGGAAATCTCGTGGAGCGTTCGGTTGAGGAGGGGTATGGGGACGCCATTGATGGCAGAGAGGTCGGATTGTACTGGTGCAGTGTGCTTGTTGGTCTCGTGAATCAACATGCGACTGGCTTCAAAGGTCGAACGGAGCCGGTGTTATTCTTATCTGATCGGCTGCGAAAACAAAATGATGAAGGTCTATAAGCCGACTATATCAATTGTTTCATCTTGAAAACAGTGTGAACAGAGTACACAGGAAATGTTTAGAAAAGTGTCTTACAACTGTTTCACAGATATAACCTGTGATAGGAATCCCATTGAGAGTCAAATAAGCGCGCATGTCTATAGATACACACTCCAGATCGTTAGTTAGCAGGCAGTTATTATAAGTGCAAAACACCTTTACAACAGATAGACAGGACCCCTCATGTTAGCGTTTGGTATATGTCACGCAACAGTGATGGCTTACATGACATTGAAGAGGCCAATATGATGAACCCATAATAGCGGTTTATCCACAGTAGGTGATGAGAAGTTCAATGCACACCAGAACGAATAGCATTGATGCCCAGGTCCATGGTCTATTCTGTGGACTTGTGAAGAATATGTTATCTTGTCGAACAGTCGCACACTGACCCAGATGTGTTCCATCTATGAATTATCTGGAAACATCTTATACAAGAGAGTAGGAATCATACCACTTTTGAAAGTGTAAGAACTGTATGATGTCTGGCTTGTGCATTCATTGACCCCAACAACATGGCAAAGTCTATGAAATGGGCATCGTCAGCAATAAGAAGGAGGTGGAGAGGATGGGGGTAGAATACGGTAGGTGTTCTTCGTCTTTCCTTGCATCAATTAGTGTTATTGTAAACACTTTTGTTCATGCGATCAATGGAGTGAGTGAAGTGAAGTCCAAAGACAATGAAGAGGAAATCACTTATAGAGTTGATCAACAACATGGAGGATGTGCATGGAGTTGCATAGAGGGACATAGTGAGCTGCTTATGGAATAAAGACAGTAGAAAAAAGAAAAAAGGAAAAAAGGATGAAAAAGGTGCACAGAGTGACACAAGCATAGTCCCTATTCCCCTCTCAGGCTAGATATCCCAGCGTCTAGTGAGGGCAAGGGGAATGGGGTGAAGATGCAGTGCAGGAGTAACAAACAAATGGAGTTGAAGAGGATGAAAGCAGAGATGGAGATGAAAGTCTGAGCAGAAGAGTCAGCAAGTCAGAGGTGAGGGAAGACAGAGAGGATGCAGTGAATTGAGCAGAAGTCCAGCCAGAGATGGAGAAGTCAGAGGCCGCAGAGGATGCATAAGGGTGTCAGCATGGCATATGGAGGTGAATGGAATAAGGTACTGCCCAATACCCATACAATCAACAGATTGTCTAGCGAGTGGGTTAGTGATTTTCTAGATCAAGGGAGCAGAAGGCCATCCAATGGATTTGATATATAATGTCAACAGAGTGATTACACCAGTCGAAGAGTGAAGGGAAAAAGTAGCATGGGGTGTGCCATCGGAGATCCATCAGAGCTAGAATGGAGGTATGAGGAGGCATATACTGCAGTCACAAAACACCGATGAAGACGGGGAGCCGAAGGGTGCAAAACAGCCGTGTGAGATGGCCAGCCGAACATCGGCCTAGGAAGGGTGAACCACCGATAGGGATGGATGGGCCTATGGATGTGCAATAGAGATGGATGGGGCAAGTGCATAATTAGTGAAAATGAGTGGTGAAATATGGTAGTTGGAGTATGAAAATAAAGACGGATGGGCCGAGGTATGGAGTGGAGTAGACGGATGGGCCGATGAATAGGTATAGTCATTGGCTGAAAGTGAAAATGCCAATTGGGATGAATGGGCCGATGGATAGAATGGCAGTGGAGATGGAGGGGCCAGGGGATGAATAGATGAACTGATGGGTGGGCCAATTGAGTGAATGCCGATAGAGATGTGTCGGCCATTCATGCGGGTGGAGATAATGTACCTGTAGCTAAGAAATGGCAGACAATTGGAATAGATAGGCCGATGGATAAGGTACCGACATATATGGATAGGCCGTTTGGCTATAGCTATGTATAGTGGTGGGCCGACGGCATGTATGGCGAGATGATTGGAAGGACCGATGGATAGGGTAACCACAGCAGTGGATTGGCCGATTGATGGTTGATGATGGAGATGGTTGGGCCGATGGGAGACAGGCGAGATATATGAGTGGGCCGATGAGAGAAGTGACGGTACATGTGGGTGGGCCAAGGTTCAGAGTGCCAATATGGATTGAACAACCTATGGCTGGAGAGTCGATGCATATTGGCGGGCCCATGAGACTCATGCTG
>JBBPNZ010000496.1:0-18671 GCA_038091195.1 Phylloporus rhodoxanthus | reverse complement strand
GAGCGGTACCAGGGGTCCTGGCGCAGTGGCTGGCGTCCTCGTAGGTGGCGTTGCTCAGCGCCGCACCGCCAAGTGTCGGTCTTGCTCGTGTGCGGTTCCCTCTCCTCAGGAGGTCTGTCCCAAGCTCGCACCTCTCTCCCTTTCCAGGCGTACGGAATGCACCGCTGAGAACGCCGCCCGCGTCGACAAAGTGGCGGATCATCTTGTTTAGCCATGGCGCGGGCTGTTCGCCACAGGCCTGTATTGGTTGAATTGGAAAGAGCTCGAGGGCGTGTGTAGAGCTGTGGAGGCGTTGATTTGACCTGGGACAGACCTGGAGAAACTTCAGCTCATGGATGACACGATGCTTCGGCGAGTTCAGCTGGCTGTTCACTTAGCGGTCGACGGCGTCCTTCGAGCGCTTTCACGACTGACGCGTGGCGAGGACCTTGTTTCAACCGGGCCGACGTTGACATCGCCGAGTGAGTTGGAAGGCTGGCACATACATAATACATGTGACGAAGCCTGATAATCATCGCAGGCCACTAGTGGTGGCAAGGCCTCCAATTGAGGTTTGCACGTTGGCGTGTGTCCCATGTCAGATGGCGGCTGACCAACCACCGTTTCGACTTTGGCCATGTCATCGCGTCTGATCCTGTCCACCATATGTTTTGTTCCACTGTTCTGTTGCGCGTACTTATCTTTGGGAACAGGGCCAGATCCATGGGACAAGACGACCTCGATACCTCTTCTTGCCGTTAATTTTGAGGAATACGCAACTGGAGATGTGTTTGCCAGATGGTTTGACATGGCACCGAGATGCGAAATTACACAGGATGTACGTCATAATAGCCGTGTTGGCAGAGGGCTGTTCCTATCGAGGTGCCTTCATATACAGCAGGGTTGCCGCAGGGGCGAAGCATCCATCGTTCAGTGACGTCTTTCTGATCTTGTCGCATCAATCGTTTGAACTGGATCAGCCAAGGAATAGTTCTCACAGTCTGCAACGGTCGTCAGCGGCTTAGGATAGTCAAAAAAGGAATCAGCCAATAGGAAGGCTTGCTCACTTACGAACAGGTATAGAAACCCTCTGTCTATTTTGACCGCTTTACAGATGCAGACAAGGTCAACAGATGGATTGGTTCGCCTAGGCCTGGCATGTCGATTGATAATACGAGTCAGTTCTTGTCGAGCAAAGATACCAGCGGACACCAGACGATCGAACGCGAATTCTGTCGCGTTTCACAACCAGGGCGGTAATATCGGGATCGGGTGTCTGATGAGATGCCGTTATGAGAGGCTGTCATGATGCCAACGAGAGATTACTGTGTATGACTAGAGCGGACAGAGCACTATCAGTCTACGTGTACTTTGCTGGTAGAATACAGTGAAGACGAATAAATATATATGAGAAACGAAAATGGCTACATATAACCCCTGACGGAAACATGAAAACGACGACGTCAACACTGCTGTCGCGGGTGCCTGGTCCTGTGGAACATGGCAGTGGCATCCAAGATGCGCTTGAGGCGTGCCATAAGATCTTTTGCGAGGAAGACGGTGCCATTGTCTGGCTCGTACCGGACGGCATGGTCCGCGAGCGAATCAAGCACCCTGAGCTCTGGGGGGTGCACACGCGCCGAGTGCGAATAGCGAAACATGGATACGAATTCGTGTCGAAAGACATCAATGTCGAGCAGCGGGGTACCAGATGTATCGACGGTCTGTCCGACCACTGCGAAGGGGGTCCTTGAGCAATGCGCGATCACAGGAATGAGCGTACGCACGATGGACGAGACAAATGTCGCTTTGTAGCCTTGCAAAGGCGAATGTGGGCTCCTGCCCTGCTTGAAAATGTTTGGAGAGCAATGCAGAGGAGGGCGCAAAGGAGACGGAGGGCGCAGACATGACTCGTCCATACGCTACAGCACAGAGGGCCCTATTTATACGCGGACCCTCGAGCATGGTTTCTGTCCACAGCCACGTTGTCGGATGAGTCGGGATCCACTTGCCGGTGTCCAGGTCCAATGGTATGGCGTTCATTTCGTGACAGGGTCCACTTCCGGTCCACTTCCATTCCATTGCTCCAAGTCACCGGGTACAGTTTGGTTGGCGAACGGTTCTTGGTCAAGTTCTTGATCCCCATAAGTGAAGAACCAGCCAGCATCACGCACACGCACATTGCTGCGCATGTCCAGCGATGGCCAACATCGGGAGTTCAGTTTGATCGGGCTGGTACCTTCGAGGCTGTGTCGATAATGTACCCGAGCGGCGAGATGGCGTCTGTCTAATCTAACCCCGGGGGTCTCCTTCAAGTTCGTAAGTCGGCAAGCGGCCGAATCCTCCGAAAATCATCTTTTGGGTTGAACTTTGGGCCTACTAACGTTGATCCGCGGAGCCTGGTCATTTGACAGTCAAGTCTGCCGGGCACATGGGAAGATTAACCTCGGTTTGGGCGTCTCGGTGGCACAGGCATTTCACGCCAATATGTGTTGGACTCATTTCCTCGCACACGGAATAGGTCCTCCCAGGCTTACTATTAATCCACATCAACCAATCGTAAGTAAAAATAGTACTGAAACGAACGGACATACAATTTCCAAGTCACACCGAGTTTGATAGAGCAAGTAAAACGTTGGAGGCTCCTTGATACCCATACCACAGCATTTGTACAGGACGCGATTGATTAACCGATCAACGAGGAAATGAAGACGTGCGCAAGCTTTGCTTTCGGTGCACAGCGACCTAGTATCATTGGCATGTACCGTTCACGAATAAACAATTTACAGGCTGTATATAAACCACGCACTACGATCTCCAAGGCCCTCCGCTTCATCTTCCTTTTTCATCCTCCGCCTCTTCTCCGCCTTCAAACGATTTTCTCGCCCAAGATACACCAAATTGGCCGTCGAGAACACGAGCATACCAATTGACATGACGATAAACGTGATCGTCGCCAACGTATAGTTGGGCGCCGGAGACAAGGATCCAAGGAGCCATGTGGCGAGGATACCCCCCACTTCCGTCATAATAAATCCCACGGCAACCGAGGTTGCACGTCGCGCATGCGGTGCGCTGTTATTTGCTAACCACGTAATGAGTGCGGGAGCAGCGCAATACGCTCCTGAGATGGAAAAGAATAGGGACGCGTAGCGGATATGGTTCGACGTGCTCGCTGTGCATACGTTAGTCAGGCACTCATCAGATGGTGCCAACGTACCATAATACATGCTGAAACCGATCACTTCGAGAACGGAAAAGAATATGGTGGTGTATCCACGCCATTGGTAACGGTCCGATATGATGGCAGAGATAATGGATACTGTGTGATGTGAATAAATATCGCAAAGTTGTTTTCGAGATACATACGAACAAAGGTAGTCGCGAATGGAGGTACGCTCATGAGCTGCGCTTGATTTCCTGCATATCCGAGACTGGACACGATCGTGGGTTCAAAGCTACAGCCACTGATGTCACCACGGAGACAAGGAATCTGTGGACGAGACTCACAAAGCCAGACCAAACACTATCGTGCCTAATAGTGTCGCTGTCAATCAAGTTGAATCAAGGGAATATCAAATATTACCGCCGAGGAAGAAGACGACGGCCAGAAGCCACACGTGTGGGGACTTCATCGACTTGGTGACCTCTGTCCAGCTGAACCTGTCCGTTTCATCATCCTCCGACACAGAACCGGCATGTTTCAGAGCAGAAATAGCATATTCCCGCTCTTTCTTCGTCAAGAAGTGTGCATTTTCCAGGGCGCGAGGCAGAAGGAAGAAAGATGTTATCCCAAAGAGAAATGTAAATATGCCCTCCTGTCAACTCAATGAGCGTCTTGTCATGAAACAGTTTGTGTGTACTATACCAAGATAAAGATCCAAGCCCACCCGGGTTTACCTCCCTGTCCATTCAACTGGTCAATGGCAGCAGCAAGCAAACCGGAAAAAGCGCCAGCTAACGAGTTTGACGCATAGAAAACCGCAACCCTGGAAAAGACGTCAGCTCAAAGTTTGACAACGCTCATGTCACTCGCACCTTATCTGAAGCCTCTTTCGGGGATAGAAGAAAGAGAGATAGAGGACGATTCCAGGGAAAAGACCGCCTGAGCCAATAATGAATGACGAAAATGATGGTCGGCAATCATCAAACCTTCAACCAACCCCAGGAAGAACCGACATGCCAGCAGTCCAGAATAATTATGGACCAGCCCTTGATGTTCCGTTAGCGAATGTCCGGTGGGGTCACGGCTACTGACCTTGTAAGGCGGAGACCGCACCCCATGTTGCGACCATAGCCGGAAGCATGAGATTAGGTCCTACATGCTGTGATATCAAGAGGTATGGCCAGCTGCATCATCGGTGGAGATGTGAATGACCTTTAAGAGCAAAGTGGCTGGCAACTCGGCAATGATATAAGGGCTGGTGGATGATGAGACGAGAACAAACACCAACATTTACAGACGTACGCATATGTCATGGTCAGAGCCACGGAATACTATAACAAGTCATGAAACGGGGAGGCAAACCAGAGACGTTCGACGCACCTGATAATTTGATATCGCCAAAGCTGTCTGCAGTCCAGCCACGCGCGCGTTCGCGATGTTGGTCCTATCCTGAGGCAACACTTGGCTTAGGATACGTGTCGAGGATCGAACCTACACACGTACCAAGAAAGCGAGAAAAAAGAAGGAAGTACATAATGAGAGCACCCATCTGTCCAGTTTCCTCCAGACCGTGCTCTCCAGCACAACACGCTCGGCGTCCGATAATCCTTGGTCCTCGGGCTTGTCGCCAAGGCCATTGATATCGGGTGGTGTGGACGAATAGCTATGCGTCTGGGCATCGCGCATCGTACACTAGCTGATATCCCAGAAAGCGCGAAATTGCGGAGCATACGCTCACCATCAGGTTTTGAATCATATTGTCCAGTGGTGACGACCGGTTACCTAGCATAACAGCGAGCAGCGCCGCGAGTCCGACGGGAGAGGATATGGGGCCTTGATCAAGGTGCCACCGCGCAGCTCATCAGATCTCTAGATGTCAGATTCAATAAATAGGCCCGCCTCTACCAGCAATCTATGATTGGTGATGGTTTACTTTAGTAACTTGACATTGATGCCCGCACCAGGCACGGGGCATAGTCCATGGCACCCTGTACCACACTTTGACTGTAATTCCCATTGTCGATGACCTGCGGCGTCTTCCATGTTCCCAACAAGTACTACCGATCAATGGAGTTGTTGAATTGACGTTTGGTGACTTGGCCAACAATTTGCGCGGCATCCGTACCCCGCTGAGGTTGGCGCACAGGTCGGCGACACAGGTCTGAAACAAGCAAAAAGGATGAGAAGCATTGCTTTGGCCTTTCACATTGGTTACCTGGAAAACCAATCATGCTAGACGTCCGCGTCAATCCCAACCTGTGAGAGGGGGTTTCAAAGATCGAAGTTCCGAGTTGATTGAGACGACGGCAAACTTTGCGAGCTTCGATGGCTTTCGTACAGTCACGATTCGAACCCTGGCATGAACTGGCACAATAGCATCAATATTGGTAGCAAGCCTTTTCAGAGTTGACGTCAAAGTTGCGTCGACTCCAACTGAACCGCGTGGTTGGCCAGGGTGACGAATGGGCTGTGTAGGAAGCTAGCCTGTGGATCGAGTTCAACTCATTCATACTAGTAACTACAACCGTGCTCAATTAAATATCATACTTATAATTGGACAGGAACTTCAATCTCTCGATCCTCGGTGTATTGACATCAACTCGCAGGATACTAGAACAATACGAAACTCGGGATGGTGAATGTCTGCGTGGAAGGCCGAGATCACGCAGATCTCCAGACTCCAAGCACTGAAACTCACTCACAGATGGAAACACAGACGACCCTCTACAGGCTATATATAAACCACGCACTGCGATCTCCTAGAGCCTCAGACTCATCCTCCTTTGTCATGATCTGCCTCCTCTCCACTTTCAATCGATTCTCTCGTCGTAGGTACACCACGTTGGCCATCGAGAATACAACCATACCAACCGACATGGAGATAAAGGTGATCATCGCCGACTTGTAGTTGGGTGCCGGAGACAAGTGTCCAAGGAGCCAGGTGGTTAGGATACCGCCCACTTCGGTTGTGATGAAGGCCACCGCCACAGCAGTCGCGCGTCGCGCGTGCGGTGTGCTATTGTTTGCTACCCAGGCGATCAGCGCGGGCGAAGCGCCATATGCGCCAGTGACAGAGAAGAAGAGGGATGCGTAACGGATGTGGTTTGATTTACTCGCTGTGTATGGGCATCGATCAGATACTCGTCCCTCTTTTTAGATGCGCTCCAACATACCATAATACATGGAAAAACCAATCACTTGCAGAATAGAGAAAAATATTGCAGTGTATCCACGACATTGGTAGCGGTCCGAGATGATGGCTGAGATGAATGATACTTTGTGGGACATGAGTATGCATCAGAAAGTTCTTTGTCAAAGGGCGCACAGACAAAGGTGACCGCAAAAGGAGGCACGCTCATGAGCTGAGCATGGTTGCCTCGATATCCGAGACCACCAACAATTATCGGTTCGAAGCTAGAGCATGCGGATTACCATCGAAATTGAAAGAAAGTAGGACCAAGCTTACAAAGCCAATCCAAAGAGTATGGTTCCTAAAAGCACCATTATCAACCGGGCTGGAGCAGATATGGGATAGACATTACCACTGAAGAAGAAAAGAATGCCCATCAACCACAAGTGTGGGGACTTGAACGCTCTAACGACCTCTGTCCAGCTGAATCTGTCCTTTTCATCATCATCTGATACAGAGCCTGCGTGTTTCAGAGTGAAAACAACATATTCCCGTTCCTTCTCCGTTAAGAACCATGCCTTCTCAGGTGAACGAGGGAGAAGAAAGAAAGAGAGTATGCCAAAGACAAATGAGAAGATGCCTTCCTGTCACAATTGGTAAGATCGCTTCACTAGAAAATCGATACACCACATACCAAGATGAAGATCCAAGCCCATCCGGGTTTACCACCCACTGAATTCATCTGATCAATGGCAGCGGCCAGCAGACCGGAGAAAGCGCTAGACAACGACGCTGAGGCAAAAAAGGCTGCAATCCTAGACGAAACGTTAGACAATATACCGCAACACTCATTCACGCATACCGTATCTGTAACTTCTTCCGAGGATAAAAGCAAGAGAGGTAGAGAACAATTCCAGGGAAAAGACCACCTGGCTCGATGATTAGTGGCATGAATGATGATCTGCAATATCCAAACCTTCCATGAGCCCCAGAAAGAATCGACATGCCAACAACCCAGAATAGTTGTTTACCAGCCCTTAGTCATTGCTATGATTAGTGTGTCAAGACGAGATGCGTCTACTCACCTTGCGAAGCGGAAGCCACACCCCAGAGTGTGACCATAGAGGGAAGCATAAGATTAGGTCCTACACGCTGCGCCGTTGAAGGATGTGACCAGATCATGAATGGCGTCATGCTCTACCTTCAAAAGCCAAGTCGACGGAAACTCTGCGGCAATATACGGGCTAACACAATGATTAATCGAAGTCAAACTGCGCACATTCACACGTACACGTATGTTATAGTCAGAGCAACGGTGTACTATACATACATCGTTAAGCCAGAAGACAGGCCACAGCTGAGAGCTTTGACACACCTCATAATTTGACAAAGCCAACGATTTCTGCATGCCAGCTAAGCGCGCGTTCGCGATGTTGGACCTATCCTACAATCATCATCCTATACTTCAGGCATGTTGGACATAAAACGGAGCTACAAACATACCACGGCAGCAAGCAGAAAGAAGATGGAGCATAATGGTAGCACCCACGCATCAATTTTCCTCCAAACAGTGCTACCGAAGGAAGAGCGCTCCTTGAGTTCGCCGGAAGCACTCATAGATATCACTGAGGCGGAGAGCCAGCGGGGGAAAGTCAGAAGAGAATTAATTTAGTATATACATTTATACTCACCTGGAAAGCGTCGATAATAACGAGATGTCCAACACAGGCGAAAAAATGGCATAGCCGGCGGTACCTTAGCTACTCCAGAGTCCACGTACTGTATACATAGACCCTGTGGCATGCGTTTGGTCAACGTTTACGTTCACCCGAGCTTGGACCCTTGCTGAACTGAACCAACGAGAAGGCCGCCGGCGTTGCCGATTAATACTGCTGGGTAAAGTGTGACATGTGATGATAGAACATCATTCAGTGTCACTGGTTATCTATCGAAGTGGAACGCAGACGAAAGCGATCTAACGTTTTAGATCTAGCTGTAATACTGTTGGGTAAAGTGTGACATGGGATGATAGAACATCATTCAGTGTCACTGGTTATCTCCGCAGCTGCTCCACGTGCTATCCCCAAGTCGGCACTTGGCAAATACACAACATTTTTCATAATTACTGTCTTTTTCACGTGACTTGTCACCGTGAGAAAATATGTCGAAAACACAGCGGAGACTCGGTCCAGCCAATATCTCATCAACGACGACTCGGAATTCCACGGAAATGGCACCGTTCTACTCGAAAGACAATCCCGAACACGCTCTGTGTTGACCGGTGATGAAATGGCGACGTTTCGGAAAGTCGATTTTTCGTTGCTCCGGGATATGTGCGGCCTGGTGATTTTCTCGTTTCTATTGGTGATTCAGTACTCAAGAACACTAGGCATTAGTGAAGTATACCTGGATGGAAGTGCCAACACCCATAGCCCACATGGGTACCGCAAACAGGTGGTATACCCCTGCCATGCGCTGACCCGCACCCAGTGTACCCTACTACCCGTGTATGGTCTGCAATGATCCATACCTGTCGCCACAGGTATGGGTATTAGCACGGGTTGAGAGAGCCGAACCTGTACCCGTCATGGGTATACCTGTGGG
This sequence comes from Phylloporus rhodoxanthus, assembly GCA_038091195.1. Taxonomy (NCBI): domain Eukaryota; kingdom Fungi; phylum Basidiomycota; class Agaricomycetes; order Boletales; family Boletaceae; genus Phylloporus; species Phylloporus rhodoxanthus. The sequence continues at coordinate 9,792 of JBBPNZ010000496.1, read as the reverse complement.
TCTGCCCATAACGATGATGCCGCTGCGACATACACAATGATGCAACAATGATGTCAATATGGCGCCCGTGCCCGTGCCACCACTACCCTCCTCCCATTCTACACGTTGCAACGTGTGCAACGACCACGATGCGACCTTGTCGCTGTGACATGACAGAGTACGAGGGCGACGAGGGAAAAATGCGGTCCCTCGTCGTTGTCAGGTGAGACGAGGGCAGACAGCGAGGGAAGGGCGGGTCGAGACGAAGACGAGAAGGACGAGGACGACGACAGTTATCGCGTCGTTGTCTTCTGGCGGAGGGCGAAGGAAAGCTGATGCGAAGGCCGATAAGGGTGACACGAGAGGGCGAGGCCGCGAGGGAGGGGTGAGGCGAGAGAAGACGATGAGGACAGCGAAAGGCAGTCATGGCAACGACGACGACGAGGCGACAACCGCGTTATCGTGGTCATCGCATCGTCGTTGTCGTTGTCGTTAGGCGAGATGAGGGCAGAGGGTGAGGGAAGGACCAGGTGAGGCAAAGGCGATAAGGGTGAGGGCGGCAAGGGGCGAAAGGCGGTCATGGAAATGACAACAACGACAAGGGAAGGGCGAGGCGATAAGGGCGACGACGGCATGATAACTCAGCATCGTCAGGCAATGCGAGAGCAAAGGGCGAGGGAAGGGTGATGCGAGGCAAAGGCGATAAGGGTGATGACTGGTTATCGCGTCATCGTCGTTGTCAGGCGAGACGAAGCCGGCAAGGGCAAGGGCGACCAGGGCAAAAGCAGTTGTGGAAACGACGAGACAACCGCGCCGTCGCGGTTATTGCATCGTCGTTGTCGCGCGAGACGAGGGTGAAAGGCGGTAGCGACGACGACGATACGACAACCGCGGTATTGCGGTTATCACATTGTCGTTGTTGTTGTTGTCAGGCGAGGTGATGTGATGTGAAAGTGATGTGGGGGCAAGACGAGTGCAAGGAGAAGGTAAGAGTAGGATGAGGGCGAACGACAATGACGATCAACGGTCGCATTGTCACTTTGTCACGTCTGAGTCATATCGGCGATATCGCAGGTGGGGGCGAGCGAGACGAGAGCGAGACAATGCAGGAGACGATGATGCGATAGCGCAGTTGTCGCCTCCTCCTCCTCGTCATGTGGGACACGCCGAATTGGATACGGGTACCAAACCCACGCGGGTTACCCATACCCCTGAAGTTCCCTAGCTGTCACATCAGTTGGCAGGCCGGGTTGAGAGTGATACAAGGGCAAGGAGGGCCGGGGTCAGGTGAGGGCAGGATAGACGACCGTGACAACCACAATAGTGTGGTTGTCATGTTGTTGCTGTCATCGTTGGGCGAAGGGAGAGGAAGGAGAGACCAGTGTGAGGCAAGGGTGAGGGCAACGAGAGCGATGGGAGAGGGCAAGGCATGGGCAACGGGAAAAAGGCTATCGTGAGTCATGACAACGAGGAAGCAAAAACTGTGATAGTGCAGTTGTTGCAGTTGTCATTGGGCAAGACGAGACGGAAAGGGACGACGAGGGCCGGGTTAGCGGGGATGTCATACAAACCATATATAGCATCTACTGTATTTTTGGAGTTATTCTGCACCCTCGAGGCATGTCTGAAAGTGTTCTCAAGTACTGAATCACCAATGGAAACAAGAAAATCACCAAGCCGTACATATCCCGGAGCTACGAAAAATCGACTTTCCGAAACGTCGTAATTTCATCACCGATAAACACAGAGCGTGTTCGGGATTGTCTTCCGAGTAGAACGGTGCCATTTCCGTGGAATTCCGAGTCGTTGTTGATGAGATATAGGCTGACCGAGTCTCCGCTGTGTTTTCGACATATTTTCTCACGGTGACAAGTCACGTGAAAAAGACAGTAACTTGACACATAATTTTCTCTGTACTACACCTATAGTCTCCAAGTTGAACGAAGAAAAACAACGCAGTGGTTGTTGAGATAGCGCAGTTGGTGATTGTCACGCTGCCTGTCACTCTGCCAAGCAAGTTTACCGCGACGGACAAGCGACGGATACACGCTTTTCGCGGTGGGCGGCTTCAGCGCACCATAAAACATGATAAAACCGGTCAGCTGTACAAGATCAAGACATATCAAAGTGTATCCACGACACTGGTAATGGTCCGAAACGAAGCCAGTGACGAGCGACCCTTCACGACCCGATAAATGTCGAAATGTTCGCTATCAAAATATGTACGCACAAATAAAGTTGGTCGCAAATGGAGGTACGCTCATGAGCAGAGCTCGGTCGCCCTTGAGTGTAGCAACGATCGTTGGTTCGAAGCTGCAAGTGTCAAAAGTCATATAATTAACAGATGAAAGCATTCTCACTATGCCAGACCAAATTGCAGCGTCCCTAGCACAATACCTTTGTCAATTAAAGTGAAGCCAGGATGACAAGCATAGTACCACAGAGGAAACTTGTGATGGTGAGGAGCCACACATGCGGGGACCTGGCCGAATTGATTATTTCACCCCAGTTAAAGTCGTCCTTGCGCTCGTCCGCCGACACAGAACCAACGCGTTTCAGCATGGAAATGACATACCCCCGTTCTTTCTCCGTCAAGAAACGCACCTTATCCGGTGAGCATGGGAGAAGAAAGAATGAGATCACACCAAAGACGACGGTAAATACACCTTCCTGTCAAGATTGATGAGCATATTAGGAAAGCAGTTAGTGTGTAGTTGTACCAATATGAATATCCAGGCCCACCCAGGCTTACCTCTCTTCTCGTTAATTTGATCAATGGCAGCGGCCAACAAACCAGCGAATATGCCGCAAAGATTCGTGGACGCAAAGAAAGTTGCAATCCTAAGAGGAATGTCGGATAATGCAGTGAAATGCTGATTCCAGCATACCGTTTTTGTAGCTTCTTCCGTGGATAGAAAAGGAAGAGATAAAGAACGATCCCAGGAAAAACACCACTTGGCTCGATGTTGAATGAGATAATGATGCCCCGGTTGAACATACGAACCTACAGCTATCCCCAGGAAAGCTCGACATGCTATCAACCCGGAAGGGTTGTCGACGAACCCTATACTTCCAATGGAGAAATGCCCGGGTGTCATATGGGATAATCGTAACTTACCTTGTAGGGCAGCAATTGCACTCCACAACGTGACCATAGTAGGAAGCATAATATCAGGTCCTACGTACTACATTGTCGAAAGTTGTGATTAATTGCATTAGAGTCAATGATATTGTCGGTGGATGGGAACTGGGCAGCAAGATAAAAACTAATACATGATCAACCGATGCTGAAGGCAGCAAATACTTATGCACGCACACATTATTTACAGTCAGAGCGATGGTATACTATCAATCGATAAGGTACGAAAAAATCATTTAAATCACTCAACGTACTTGATAATTCGACATCCGAAGCGCCTGCTGTAAGCCAACGAGACGTGCACTCGCAATGTTAGTCCTATCCTAGGTATCATCATCGAAGGACATCCAGGGCGAAACCGAGTCAAGGGCTTACCGCGACTGCAAGTACAAACCATCCAGTGCATAGTGGAATCAGCCGTCTATCAAGCTTCCTCCAGACAATGCTATCCAACGCAGTATGCTCGGCTGGTGACAACTCTCCCTCCTTAACCTGCCGAAGCCGTTCATATCATGTGAGTGTGAAGCACGGGACAGGCGAAATGCCATAGGTCCGACCAATTTATGTGCGCTGGAGGAGGGTGATTCGATACACACCTTATCTACGATGTATCATATATGCGCGCACTCATCATTTTATCAAAAAGGATGGCGAGGCACTAGTTTCGAGTCGTAAGAATTCGGGTGAACTCAGGAAGCAGATCGTAAATGATGCTTAGGTCATACGTTTACATGATACCTTGTAAGCCTGCAACTTACAGGCTATATATGAACCACGCACTGCGATCCCCAAGGCCTTCGGGCTCATCCGACTTGTTCATCCGCTGCCTCCTTTCGGCCTTTAAACGGTTCTCTCGCCATAGATACACCAGATTAGCAACCGAGAACACCACCATACCAATCGACATTGCGATGAACGTGATCGTCGCCGACTTGTAGTCCGGAGCGGGCGATAGGTATCCAAGGAGCCAGGTGGAAAGAATACCGCCGGCTTGGGTCACAAAGGTAACCAAAGCTATAGCAGTTGCGCGCCTGGCGTGCGGCGCACTGTTGTTCAAGACCCACGTGGTGAGCGTAGGCGCGCCACCGAATGCGCCGGGGCCGGATAAGAAAAGAGATGCGTAGCGGACACGGTTCGAGCTACCCGCTAGATATACAAATGCGTTAGATAAACCATCTTCGCAATGGACTGATCCAGATACCATAAAACATAGTGAAACCGGCCAGTTGCAGAAAAGAAAGAACAATCACTGTGTATCCACGGCATTGGTAGCGGTCAGAAATGAAGCCTGCGATGAGTGACACTTTGTATGACATGAGAAGTGTCTGAAAATTCTCGCGGAATCAAAATACGCACAAGCAAAGGCGGCAGCAACTGGAGGTACGCTCATGAGCTGAGCTCGATTGCCGCTGTATCCGAGCCCAGCGACGATCGTTGGTTGAAAACTGCGGGTATCAGCACCACAAAAAATAATAAAGATAATACTCACTAAGCAAGACCAAACAGTATCGTGCCTAAAAACATCGCTGTCAATCAAGGAGAAGCTGGGACGTGACAAGCATATTACCACTGAAGAAGGTAACAATAGTAAGGAACCAAACATGCGGGGACTTCACCGAATTCATGACTTCAGTCCAGCTGAAACTGTCCTTGTGCTCATCCTCTGACACTGAACCGACACGTTTCAAGGTGGTAACAATGTACATTCGTTCTTTCTCCGTCAAGAAACGTGCCTTGGTTGGCGAGCGAGGGAGAAAGAAGAAGGACATCATGCCAAACAAGACGGTAAATATACCTTCCTGTCAAGATTGATCAGCACATCTTAGAAAGCCCTGGTGAACAATTACCAGTATAAATATCCAGGCCCATCCGGGCTTACCACCCTTTCCGTTAATATTGTCAATGGCAGCGGCCAGTAAACCAGAGAATACACTGCATAAAGCTGTAGTTGCAAAGAATGCCGAAATCCTAAAAGGAACGTCAGATATGTTTGTGATACTACTAGTTCCATGCATACCGTAATTGTAGCTTTTTCCGCGGGTAGAAAAGGGAAAGATATAGGACGATCCCAGGAAAAATACCACCTGGCTTCATGATGAATGAGGAAGATGATGTCTCGAAATATACTAACCTTCAGCAAGCCCCAGGAAAAATCGGCATACTATCAACCCAAAAGGGTTGACGACGAGCCCTTAACTCTCTATGAACAAATGCCCGAGACCTAGAAAGCATGATCACAGCTCACCTTGAAAGGCAGAAATTGCACCCCACAATGTGACCATAGCGGGAAGCATAATATCAGGTCCTACATACTACACGGTTGTCAACAGATGTGGTTAATTGTGACTTTGTGACTTACCTTCAAGAGCATGGTGGATGGGAACTCGGTAATGATGTAAGATCTGGTATATTGTCAACTGATGGCGAACGCCACAAACGTTTGTGTACGCACACATAAGTTAAAGTCAAACCGATGGTGAACTATGAACGGGTGAGCGAAATAGATCATTCAGAGTACTCGACATACCTGATAATTTGACATCCCAAGTGATTGCTGCAAGCCAGCCACATGGGCATTCCCAATGTTGCTCCAATCCTGGATAGTATCCCTTGCAGCATACCGAGAATTGAAACAATGGCCAAATGCGTACCACAACAGAAAGCACAAACAAACTGGTGCTCAATGGAAGTAACCGTATATCAAGCTTCCTCCAGATAGTGCCGTCTAAGACAGCACACTCGGCCTCCGACAACTCTCCTTCCTTGAGTTCGCCGAGGTCATTCGTATCTTGCGAGTGTAAAGTCTGACACCAGGGAGAGGTCATAGTCTGACTTTGTGTACTGGAAGAGGCTGAGGTGTGTGCTAATCTGCGGGTATATATGCACTCACCATTGAGTCGGATAAGAGCCCACTTACGTCCGCGGCATCTGTGCGCTGTTACGTTGTTTTATTCATATCGTCACGGTTCGCGAAGCTCAAGGGCTCGTGAACATGTAGACGGCATGACTGTTCAGACGATCGGAATTCCAACATGCTGTCAATGCCTGTCATGGCATGACAGGCATTGACAGCATGTTGGAATTCTGATCATCCGAGACTGGCACATAGGTTTTTGCTTCGCAGGCCAATACACTTGGACTTTGAGCTCCCTGAGGTCAGCAATATTCAGCCGGTAGTAAGCATATGGGATCGATAGTAGAGCTACCGTGTATGGGAGTGCTATATGGGGACAATGTTTCAAATCAGTGACACAGGATGGCAACGGTACATGCCAATGTCATAAAATGACCCTGGGACTCGGAGCCTGGCGCATCCTGTTGGTTAAGTCGTTCTTACCTCTCACTTCAGAAAGTTAAGTCAGCTGTCATGCTAAGCAAAATCGCTTGTTAAAACCACTGAGTCTGAGCCGTATTATATCAGTATGATTGATGTCGAGAAACCCAACGGTGGTAAAAGGGCTACAAGTGCCTACCTCAACTCTCAAAGCGAATTGTTGCCAGTCGGCGGACATAATACTACGAGCCTTTTCATCGACATGAAGATTATAAAACGTGCGGCGCGCCACATCTGTAGCAATACCCGATATAATCGATCGGAGTCACTGGGTAATAGGTTCCCAACTGACAGGTGACCAGCCTGTCATACGACTATCGAGTGCTCAGAGAGGCAGTTGTGCCAAACTGACAGACAAGGGAATGAGGCCAACAACATTGTAAACATAAATAAACATAAACGTCGAATCTTGCACTGGCCTCTGCTACTGGGAATAAGCAAAACACGAAGGAGTCAACTCTCAAGGTCCCCGCAGTAGCCCCGCCAGCATGCACCTTCGATTCTCAGCATCATAAACCAGAACATTTGATGCATGATGCATGATGTTGAGCCTCACATGATACATTGCAGCCCACATGCTTACACGCTATATATAAACCAAGCACTGCGGTCTTCGGGTTCACCCTCCTTTTTCATCCACTGTCTCCTCTCCGCCTTCAAATGGTTCTGTCTCTGTAGGTATAGTAAGTTTGCCGTAGAGAGTACCACCATACCAATTGACATGACAATGAAGGTCATGGTCGCTATCGTGTAGTCAAGGGGCCCGGAAGAGTTATAGATTGAAAGAGCCACGGAGAAATGATACATTGATACCGCCCAGTTCGGCCATGGTCAGAGTCACAGCTACCGTGGTTGCCTGTCGGGTGTTCGGTGCGCTGTTGCTCACTAGCCACGAGATCAGCGCAGGTTCCGAGCAAGCGACGCTGGTGACAGAGAAGACAATGGATACATAGCGTGAAGTTTGATTTGCTTGCTGAGAAGCTCAATTCATTAGCCTAACAACTTTCCTTGGCATGCAGCTCACCGTAAAAGACGGTGAAGCCAATTGTCTTCAGAAAAGAGAAAAATATCAACATGTATCCACGACACTGGTAATGGTCTGATATAGCGGCTGAAATAAGGGATACTTTGGCAGTGGCATGAATGAAGGTCGGAAAGGGTTACACTTTGAAAGACATACGTACGAACGCGACAACGAATGGAGGCACACTCATAAGTTGAGCCTGATCGTGTTGGTATCCAAGACAAGCAACAATGGTTGTTCAAAGCTATCAGCATGAATCTCATCCATCGGAAAGGGGGACTGAGGAACTGACTGCTCACTAAGCCAGACCGAACAGTATCGAACCTAACCATCGTCAATCAAGGTACTACTATATCAAGCTTCCTCCAGACAATGCTGTCAAGCACGGCACATTCAGCCTTTGGTGATTCCGAATCTTCCTTAACTTCATAATGATATGAAGTAGGTGAGAATGATTACAGTGCAGCAGGGCCAGATGTTCGAGTCAACTAGTTACCTGCAGGCCATAAAATATAGTCAATAAATCAAGCACGGGTCAACCCGTGTGCGGAGGGATGGTGCATTGATCCCGTACCTGCAGAAGCCACAAACCGTAGAAGACTTGCGACAGATGTGACTCAGATGAGTGACCCATTGCCCCTGTCTATTTACGGCGGTGACTATCGACTTGATGCGCCAGCGGTGATTCGAGTCGTGTAACTCGAAACATCCACCCTCTCACCTGGTGGATTTTATGATGCAATATTTGCACCATTATTCCGCCGCGTTTTTTTGGTAGTTCCGCCGCGTTTTAAGAGTAGTCTTGCCGCGTTTTCGGAGTTCCCGCCACATTTTTTAAAGTATGTAGCCCCGCTTTCTGCACTTTCTCGGGTACCATGAAGCATAAAAATACCATAAATTGAATTAGAGTCACAAGTAAGGGGATCAGATACACAACAAGACCAGTAGTGATTAAGCACGAACAAGAACAACAAGTACTACATACTATAGTTCCGAGCAAGTGACTGAGTGAGAAAGGATGGAGGAAGCAGGGTGACGAGATAGGCAAGCGGCGCCGGTATGAACGTCGTCGTCGACATCGCGTTGCGGTCGCCGTTATGTCGTCTGCCCTTCCCCTCGCTACTCGGGACTGGTGCGCCGCCGTCGCCGTTATGTTGTCTGCCCTTGTCCTCACTATTCGAGGCTGGCGGAATGGAGAGGTGGGCGAGGGGGCGCCGCATGCCCGTCATTGTCATCACCGTGTCGTTGACGACATTGCACCGCCGTTGTCGTCGTGTCGTCGCGTTGCCCTCATTATTTGAGGCTGGCCAAACGGACGGAGGTGGGCGAGGGGGCACTGGTACACGCGTCATCACCGTCGTGCCGTTGCCATTGCCCTTGCCCTCGCTGCTTGGGGCTGGTGAACAGGTGGGGGGGGCCTGGCACGGGGGCAACGTAATATTAGGCGCACGTCATTTCGTCGACGTCGCCCTCGTGGCCTGAGGTGTAGAGACGGAAGAGGGCGAAGGGTGCGATGGTCATCGTCTGGAGCGCGTGTGGCTGAGGAAATGTTTGAACTGGTAATCATATTAGTCAGCATTTTGGCTTACATAACCAATTTGCAAAGTCGACACGTTGCTCCACCATCGCCTCGTTCCCCCGTTGGCACAATCCGATTGCCCCAGTCCGTCCGCCCAGCCCATTCACTATCCATTCGCCCGACACAACCTTGCATCCACTCCCCAGCAAATACGGTACGTGCGATTTGTACCCACTCCCACCTCACTTACTGATGACATGCCAGCGCCCATCATTTCCCCATGTCCGCTTGCCTGCCATCATCCCGACCTCATCCCCGCCTCCACTACCACCTTGCCCGGTCGCCCTAGGCTCCAAGTAAGTGCGCACTCGTTAGCACCTCGCCAACTCGCTTCTGCCCCACAGCGCGCACTCACGCGCCTTGTCACCACGTCCTTGCCCCACTATGTGCGTGCTTGCCATCCTCTTGCAACAACGATGTGCCCTGCGACACGCTGTGCTTCGGATCGCCCGCATATCATACTCATGGTACATATAATTAGGATTTAATGTATTGTCCATAGTATGTATTTTATAAATGTATAAGCAATAAAAATGTGTAATTTCAAGTATGAAACAATGATAAAATAAATGCGGCGGACTACTCAAATAACGCGGCAGATACTCCAAATAACGCGGCGAGACTACTCTAAAAACGCGGCGGAACTACCAAAAAAACGCGGCGGAATAATGGTGCAAATATTGCATCAGAGGATTTAGCTCCTCCTAGCCCAGAAACGGTCAAGTAAATCTGCTGCA
>JBBPNZ010000495.1:0-15858 GCA_038091195.1 Phylloporus rhodoxanthus | reverse complement strand
GTCAGCACTGCATGACAGCGAGCTATAGTCCCGAGCAAGGATCGTGCCCAGAAGCGACGAGGAATAGCATGACGAGGAACCTTGCCATCCTTGGTATCGTGCACTCCACGGAAAGGTTCGGGGATAGGGCATTCAGCTTCCGTGGCCAGTACATTCCAGACGTCGTATGAAAGCGTGGAAGTTATCTCTCTCGCTCTCTCCAGTCGAGCATCACGTTCCATGACAATGTCATCCAAAATCTTGATCGCCAGTCGGTCAAGACGGACGCGCTCCAGATACCGTGATTTCCAGTCTTCGCCAAACACTTGTTCTCGGGAAAGTTCGTTTTCGGGGACGCTGTTCGCGTATCGTGCATGATAATGTGGTTCCCAGAGTGTGGGTATTGACGCTACACTGCGCAGAATTGAATTCGCTCGGAGACATGCAGCCAACGTCTTCGGGCTTTCATGTGACTGAGCTGATACAGGAAGCTGCTTCAGAATCTGCACATAGACATCGAATGGTAGTTCCTTTAGTGCCATGACTCATTGACAGTGACAGCGATGAACATGGGAGGTCTGAGCGGAGGAAGCAATCACGCCATCAAAGTGTACCCCGGGTGTGGGACCAGAAGTTGGCCCACTGGCAAGACTTTTGTGTACGTACTGTAACATATCACCGAATCTCCAAGATCGTGCAAATTTGGAATTCTGCGCGATCCTCGAATAGTTTCGTATGTATATGCCTACTACTATCGAAGCAGACTTCCAGTAGCGAGTCAAAACGAATTCCGCACGGTAGCACGTGACGTTCCCAATTCTAATGTCACGTAGTATGTAAGCTGTATAGCCCTCCCTATCTAGAGTTTCTAGACTGATGATTTTTACAACCACCCCAAGCTTAAGTACAACTCACCCAGGTCTGTTGTGTAAAGAAAAGTAACTCAAACAAGTTGCATGCAAGCATTGTTTTGACACAAGGATTATTACAGGTTGCCACACATTGGAAAGCAAGTGCGATATACATCAAGCGACTGCTGGGCTAGTAAGTGGAACATTTGACACACAGGCCAATGGACATACCTGGGGTCTGCGACTCAGAGCACCTGGTCAATGGGAATAGCACTCCGCATGTTGACCATATTGAGAAGAGTTGAATTCACGGGCATTGGAACACCATATTGTTTTCCGAGACGAACAAGGTACCCATTGAGAAAGGAGATCTCAGTGGGTCTACCCTTCCTTATATCAGATAGCGTTGACGAGATGTTTCCTCTCGTCAGGTGAGCGACTCGTTGGACTTCTTGTATGAGCGTGTCAACCTGGAGTTCATGTGGCATTCGACCCAGAGGTGCTTGGCGTTTATCCGTATCTGAAGCAAGGGATTCAAGGAAAGCCTGTGTGTCGGCCTCCAACTGCGCCTGAAAGGCAGCAGCAGCTTCTGTGCAGACATCGCGTAGGATCCGCTTAGATGCATCATCTTTGAACAAAGCACCGTTTCTGCAGCCAAGGATTGCCGTGAGGGGATTCACTATGGCATTCACGACTAGCTTTTTGCGCATTGCGAGCTGCACTTCTGACATTCGCCTCCATTTGCACCCCAGGCCATCAAGTGAGCTAAGAGTGGCCACTGTACGCAGCAAACTGGAATAATGGGGATAAGAGGTGTCACCTTGACGCGTTATATCATCAAGACTGAGTTCCCGTTCATGCTGTGGCTTGGACTCTTCGGAAAGCGACACTTCAAAGTCCCGCCCGCGACTGTCTGGAATGATGCCGAACTCGATGTCGCCGACTCCTGCATGTACAACGTGTAACGGTGACTTGAACCATGCGCCATGAGTATTCGAAGCCAGTATAAAGTGAGGCCTGCTTTCGGGGTTACGAAAAAGCTTTTGCACGAGGTCTTCATAGATACCCATCCCATTCTGGAGAAGTACTATCGTGCTTCTCGGTGACAGACGAGGTAGCATCCGAGAAATGGCATTCGTGGTGTTTTGTGCTTTGGTAGTGACGAAGAGTGCCTCAATGAGGTCAGTCCTCGCGTTTTCGGGGGATGGTGAATGGCGTTTGACCTCGTCCCCAGAGTTGACGGGTATGCCAGCACCTGAGTAGTCACCCTGCTCGAAAACCTCCATATCGAAATCATCGGTGGATTGCACTATGCCCTGGTTCTCGACAAAAACTTTACGCCCAAGGCAAGCGGCAGCTCGTGCTTGACTGACAGACTTGTGAATGAGCGTGACGGAATGTGTGGATGGGAGTGTTGTCCGGAGATGGTGGGCCAATAGTGAGCCAATGGGACCGATGCCTAGGATATAGAAGCGCATGCTGTCATGTACAAGTCGTTTACAGTTGAAGTCGAAGAACGAGAGTCTCGACACATACGATTTGTTTTTTTCAGAGGTCAAGAGGACAAGTCAGGATCTATATAAACTAGGTCGTCTCCACTTTCCCTTATCAACGTATCAATCACCCACACAATGGCCACCATCCAGCTCAAGCGAACCAAACAAGAGGTATCTACCATCCACCCTCGATCTGATACGTCCGAATCTGATAGATAAATGCTTATAGATGCCCTTGGTTGGGTACGTCTACTTTATTCCATCCATGGTCACTGTCCTTCTACCATTTTCAGGTTTGGTCTTTGGAAGGTCACTTTCCGTGCTCTCATGCATATTTCTCGTACTCAACACTCTGATACAGGTCACCAAATCTACTTGCGCAGACGTGTGTCTTTGTCTATCTAGTGTACTAGCACAATACCTGATGCCCATTCAAGACGGTTTATAATGCCATCAAAGCTGGCTATCGTCTTCTTGACGGTGCCGGCGACTACGGGAACGAAAAAGAGGCAGGAGAGGGTGTCCGTCTGGCGATCAAAGACGGTCTCGTAAAGCGCGAAGACCTTTGTGCGTCGCACATTCTCGTGTTCTGGGCCAAACTGACCATACCTCTTTAGTTATCACTTCCAAGGCGAGTCAGATCTTGGCTGATTATTAGCACTTGGACTGACGGCGAGACGACAGCTCTGGAACTGCTTCCATGCTCACGACCACGTAAGTCAAATTTTGCTCTCGAGGACGCACCTTTGAATCAAAGTAACAGGTAAAGCAAATTGCCAAGAAACAGCTTGAGGATTGGGGTATCGACTATTTCGACCTCTTTCTCGTCCATTTCCCTGTCTCCCTGAAATATGTTGATCCCAACCACCGCTACCCTCCTGAATGGTGGGGTGACGATGGCAAAGTACACCTTGGTGAGTTTTCTTCTTCTTCCTGTACTTGTGATCTCACGGAGTAAACAGATAATATACCCTTGTCCGAAACATGGGGTGCTATGGAAGAACTTGTCGACGAGAAATTGGTGAAGAACATTGGTTTGAGGTATGTAGTTGACTCGTCAGAGATTGTCGCATATTCATCGTGATCAGTAACTGCCAGGGATCCCTCATCCTTGATGTACTTCGATATGCCAAGTATGAGCCCCAGGCGCTCCAGGTCGAACTACACCCGTACTTGAGCCAGGAACCTCTTGTTAAGCTCTGCAGGATCCTTGGAATTGCTGTGACAGCGTACTCGTCATTTGGACCCCAGAGCTATGTCGAGCTTGGCGGGGCAAAGAACTCACCTTCTTTGCTTCATGACCATGGCGTCATCAAACGCATCGCCGAGTTCCACAAGAGGAGTATGTTGATTTGTTTACCCCTGGGAGCGGATCTCACGTTGCATAGCAACTGCGCAGGTTCTGCTGCGCTGGGCGACTCAACGTGGTATTGCTGTCATTCCGAAGAGTAACAACGTTGAGAGAGTAGTCAGCAACTCGGAGTGCGACAAATTCTACCTCACGGAATCCGACATTGCCAATATCAGCGCATTGAACATCAATGGCAGAGTGGGTGTGAGTCTCTCAGTCCCAGTGTATCGCACTCAAGTACTCCCCCATAGCTCAACGACCCTGTGGATATTGACCCTCGTTTGGGTATTTTCGCGTGAAGAGAGCAGAGTATGAAACGTCGAAATTCCAAAAGTTTTTGTAGCGCAGTTACTGTGGATGGCGTCGGAGTTTGAAATCGAGTATTAGATAGAGCAACCGTTCGCTCTTTCCCATCACCACCAGTATGACGGTCCAGTTCAAGCTTTCCAAGGCCAGCGGTCTAACTCGCCGCATCGTTTTTTCTTCGCGGCCAACTTGGTCCCTTCTCTCCACCAGGATCGCCGGTCTGTACGATATTTCAATCGATAATGTTGGAGTATCGTACATCGACTCTGACGGCGATGACGTGACCCTCAGCTCCGACCAGGAGCTCCAGGACTTCTACATGTCGATCCATATTCCCGCCGATGGCGCCATCAAGTTTGCCGTCCATGATCTTAGCAGCCTTCGGACTTCTACCACAGACTCCCCCCCGCAGCCCAGCGCTACGCCACAACAATCCCACTTCCGGAACACTTTTGGTGGTCACGAAGTGCTGCCCTTTGTTTTCGACACAGAGGATGAGTGGCAGCGTCTCCCTGGCAGCTTGGGGAGCCTTTTCCTCTCCAGAGATGCCCCTGAGAGCCCTCATGCCTTTGTCGAGGTCCTAGAGAGTGACCTCAGCCTTTCAAAGTCTGAAGCCGCCGAATCAGGTGGTGGAGACATTTCCCGCTCCGACCTCACCTTTCCCCCAACACTTGTTCTGAACAAAGACAAAGGCAAGACGCGTGCGCCCACTGTGGAAGATGATGTCTCGTCTGCCGGCTCCGTCATTGGTGATGAGGCACCAACCAAGCCCCCCGTTCATGTTTTCGAAATGAGCACCGAGAGCGTGTTTGGACTCCCCCGTGGATCCAATGTTCTCCGCTCTGGGGAAGCTACTCCAGCTCAGGCGCAGAGCACTCCCGTGATCTCTGAGCAAGCGCTCAAAGCTGATGAACCCATGGCGGCTCGAGAGCAAAAGACCGAAGTTCCGGATGACGATCCTCCCCTTCCATCTCTGGATCTACCCGATCCGGATCGTGTTCCTCCTTCCCTTGTGCATGATATTGCTACACTCCTGACTACATTCTCCACTGTCCTTTCGACTCACCCGGAGTTGTCCGGGCACCTGTGCAGTATTCTTACCAATGCCACAAATGGCACTTATTGGGCTGCTCACCGTGACACGATCTCACGCGCTGCGGAGAACTTCCAGAGGACAGCCCTACAGGAGACAAGTAGAAGTCTCGAGGAACTACGCCGTGTCGCTGAGCAACAGGCTAGCACACGAGTCACAGAGGCGATTGGCGGTATCTTCCGCACAGTCGGCAATTTTGCTCAGGATGGCCAGGGTAATACTCCTTCGCCAACACCCGGAAATGCTAATCAGGCTTATCCTGATGACGTACCCTACGACATACCGATGTCACCTCCCAATGTGGCACCGAGTTTCCCCAGGCAACATCGTTTACTTCCTCATCCACGTCGCAACCATCAATCTTGGTTCACTCCACCACCTTTTGCCCACCTGGGAGGTTCGTTCTGGGGTGGATCAGCTCGTTCCCCTCTGCCGCCCCCTCCCCCTCCCCCTCCCCCGCCGCCGCCGCCGCCTTTCCCTCGAGGCTGGCCCCGCCCTCCTCCTCCTCGCTTCTGGGGTCGTGACTTTGGACAATCAGAGTCTGTTGTCAGTGGCCTTGAGGCGAGGGCCGCAACGGCTGAAGTTCTTGCTACGGCGGCTGAGGCTCGCGCACGCACAAGTGAACAGCTTGCGCAAACCACTACTGTCCAGCCCTCGTCCACGTCAGAAGTCTCACCCGAAGAGCTTCGTGCCGAAGTCGAAAAAGCGAAGGCACACTATAAGGCGCGCAAAGAAAGGTATCGTCAAGCCAAGGCCATTAGAAAGATGGCAGAGCAGAGGCGCCATGATCATGAATCTACGGGAGAAAGGTATGCTTAGCGCTCTGTGCCGCACTCGGTCCACTGACGCCTCCTGGTTAGTCTTTCCAGACAAACCTCGGATGATCCGACACAGGTTACGCCAGACAAGAATGCACCGGCTGTTGTTGCCACCCCTTCTCCGGAACATCAAACCGCTGAATCGGAGGTTCATATTGTCAGCAATGCGCGTGGTCGCTATCCGCAGCTCGAGATGTTTAGCGTGCCTAGGCGTAGTCCCTCGGGCCACGTGCACCACGGAACCGTTCACGCGAACAAGGAGAATCGTCCTTTCAACCGCATCATGAAGAAGTTGGCAGATGTATGCGTTTCCTGTTCGTGACATGCTGTGGCTAAAATTTGTCATCGCAGATGGGATTTACGGAAGGTACTTACTCCAATTTGACCGCGAAAGTTATGGATCAGCTCCTTTCGCATCCACCTGTTTCCAAAGACGCTGAAGATGATATTGTCACCAATCTGATTGAGGAACTCATCCCCAGCAGTGGTGCCCCCCAGGCAGGTGGATCTAGTGGTATCCCAGGAGCTTGGCATTGAGGTGCGACTGTTGTTGTATTTGTACAATTCGGTGCGATACGCTGTCTTGACTGCGTTGTTTGCTTGATACTGTAAACCATGTATGTTGTTATAGGTAGGTAAATGATTGAATTGATTCACTGGAGCGATGCTCACTAAAAGTGGGGCGCCCAAACTGGTTGAAACAAAGTATGAAAGAAATCACCACGGAATATCAGAAAGCAAGCCAGGGGCGAACTAGGAGCTTGTGGATGACGGGGGCATACTTAATACTCGAGTCCCTTAGTCGCCCATATGGTACGAATGCACGACAGGCTTGTACTTGGTACGCAAATTAGTCCCGCGGCAAGTATCGGCAGATCGAATATTTGAAACCCCGCCTGCTCCGCGGAACGGTTGGATCGAAACTTTAAAACCCCGATGGAATGACGACAGAGAGATTGCAAGGTAAGTTTATCTAGAAATATTAAAGTCCCCGTAACACTCAGGAAGGACGTTGTACTTGATGGAACATGGCAAGACGAGTGGCATAACTCGTCGTACTCCACCAAGTACAACGTCTTTCGTTTACTATTGAGTTTCCTGTCTACAAACAAAGGATATAGATATGCAGCGCCCACAAGGACAAACAAGTGGGCGCTTTGGCGGTGATATCGATCGCCAATGAAAGCCAAAGTACAAGCTGCCTTTGTGCTTTCGTCCTATAAATCGCCTGTCCGTTCCTCTGACACACCTCCCTTCCACCCACCTCCCCAGATGTGCGTGTTCACTCCCGTGCCGTATGTCTCGTTTCTGAATCACCTCACAGCGATGTCCAGCAGCCAACCACCTGCCCAACCCCCTACCCTCGTGGCCCAGCGTCCCAATATTCCACTCTCCCCAATTCCTGGTTCGAGAGGTTATAGGAATCTTCAGCTGCAGATCATGCATGAAACCCTCGCAGCCCTCCCTGATCCCATCCACGGCAGGAAGGACTCCTACCAAAATGTGAAAGAGGTCCTCGACACATGGTCCCGGGCGATAGCATTTGGTGAATCACAGATTGCACAACTCGGTCACCGCATCGACTTTGCACTCCTTCGCACAACCCTCCAACTACAGTTCAGGCGATCCCTCGTATACTGGCGCATGTTTCGTTTCATGGATCTACCACCAGAAATCATTTCCAACATCTTTCATCTCGTCGTCTGGTCTGCCAGCAACCCCTTGGAAGGCGTGCGGCAGCGCTTACGTCTCACGTGGGTTTGCAGAGTATGGCGCCGCCTTATGATCGAGGATCCAATGATCTGGAATGCCATCTGGTTCCATGATGCCCCTCCCTACGAGAGATCATGGGAGTGGTTAAAACGCGCGGGTTCGGCTCGCTTGGACATTCGGCTCAACGAAGTCGATCCTCAACATACCCACATACGAGATCTCCCAAAGTTCACCGCGCAACAAATGTCAGACGTCCTCGACAGACTCTTCGCCAAACTCTCTCAAATCCGTATGCTCGTTGTCATCGTCGAACACTGGCCGCCTGCGCTTACAGTCCTTCAGAAACTGCAAACCGCTGGGAATGCAGGAGTTCCCATCAACATCGAGCGCCTCGAGATTCACCGCTCAGGCATCCCTTATGTTTGGATTGGGCCTGGGTTTGATACACAAGGTCATCGCGACCCTGCCATTTTGTTTGGTGGCAAGACCCACAGCTTACAATACCTCTGCTTATCCGGTATTCATATCGACTTTGACGACACGCCATTGTCTAACCTGACGACCCTTGACCTTCGGCATATTGCAATGGAGTCATCCCCCACACTTAGACGGTTCAGGGAAATTCTCCAGAATTGTCCCAATTTGGACAAGCTCACACTGGATGGATGTGGTCCCCAGACAGAACCAAGATGGTTTGACCACGCCCCCGTAGAGCTTCCAAATTTAAAAATCTTTACCATCGGGTCTTTCAACCTTTCATTCGCATGCTTCATCATTGCACAGGTCCACGCTCCTCGCGTTCGTGACTTGACCCTCATGACTCTAACTGGCGGTGACTATATACCTCTGATCGGAATGTTGACGCGGAAATTCACACAAGTGCGGATCTTGACGTTGTACAACGTCCATCTGGAGTTGAACGTAGTGGGAAAGATAGCGTTCGTCCGATGGCTGGACACGATGCCGGAGATCGGGTATGCACGATTGGCTCGAATGAAACCAGAGGTCCTCTATTTGTTTGGGGAGGACCCTATGAATTATCGCAAGCCCTCGGAAAGGCCGGGGTCGGATAATCCCCTGCCCGTTCGCCACGTTCTTTGTCCGAAATTGCAATATATGGAGGTCCAAGCTTTGCCACCTGCGACGATTGCAGAGTTTTGCCGCTTGAGGAAGAGCAGAGGAGTACCAATGAAGAAGACGTACTTAAATACGCCATGGGCAGACAGTCTGTTACCTGATGATATCAAGCTGTTGAAGCAAGAAACAGCACTGTACATTGCTCCTGTGGGGTCGAACACGGCAGAGGAGGACATACTACTATCAGAGGGGTGGGACACGCAGTGAAGGATACATCTAGTTCAGCGCATAATCTACTGTAAGCTTGTAATCTTCCATACCTATTCATGAATCAAAGCCAAGATGCTTTCCTGATCACGTGGTGATGTTTGACAGTCACATGACCGCGACGTGAGCGATCGAGTGTGGGTCCATATGTTTTCCGTGTTTCCTAATCATATCTTGTAACAACTATGACTACTCCCCCTACGGATTATTATGTACCATATCTCAGACGAAGAAACACGCCTGCACAGTTAAAATCCCTTAATCAACTATTCGAAGCGACCCCACATCCTACACGTGCGCAGCGCCAGGTGCTCGCCAATGAAATCGGCATGCAAGTAGCTTCACGCTCCATCTCAATGCTCTTATCTGACCCTGACCGATGCTTTAGGGAGCTCAAGTCTGTCACCAACTGGTTTCAGAACAGACGTCAGATCTCTAAGAGGAAATCACTCTCTTCGAACGAAAACAACCCCCCAAAGACGCGTTCCTCGCGCAGTCTTACGCGTCCTCAGCAGAGGCACTCAAACACACCCCTTGATCGTTCTAAAATCTCGCTCGATCGCATCGCTGCGCTCTCCGAGCGCCCAAGCTTGACTTTGCAGTTAAACTCGACACGTCTACCACTCACCCCACGCAAGGGTAACGTACGAAAAAAGCCTTTGGACGGTCCCTCTGAGCTCTGGACGCACATGCTATCATCCCCAGCCGCTCCTCCGCCCTCTCCTGACTCTGAAGAGGCCCGCTTGGAGGCTCTGTCGTCACAAACAAAGACGCTTTACCCCTTGGAATGGGCCTGTCTTAAAGCAAGGCAGATGAAATGGGTTGATGAAGATGCAGAAGAGTGCACCCACCCTGTGTTGAGGTGCTGCCGAGAGGTTGATGAGAATGGTGGTCCCGACATCAACAAGAGAAATGCCCTTTTCTCTCGTCCGGGCATGGCGCGGCAGTTTGAAGACGTGGAGGCGGCCATCACGCTTTTGGGTTTTAAAACGCGCTCGTAAATTTATCGCTCAAGAACGGTGACGTCGATGACTGTTGTTGTATTCGTCCTAATTATTCGTCTTTATTTGCCCGTAAGCAGTGTCCATCTGTTGTTTGTTGTTCAGCTATTGGTATCCTACAGTACAACGTTTTAATGTCGTCTCCCGGTTGATCGCTGCTCACGTGAAGTATATGGTTAGCCGCCATTATATTGAGGTGGTCGTGCTCTGTCCAAGACCAGAACGATATCACAGTCTACCCCACTCTCCTTTTACTTATCGCACGATCAGATGCCCAGAAGAACCCGCCGCACCGCTGCCCAACCCGTGGATGCCAGCAAAGAGAATCTGGCAAACCACCCGCGCGAGCACGTCACCCCGTCAAGCAAGAAGGCTCGCCACCGCTTGTCCACCACCGAGCTCGCCCGCCTCGAGGGCGTGTTCAAGCAAGACACCCATCCATCCCGCCAGCAAAAAAAGGACCTCGCAGCCCAGCTGGGGATGTGCGTCACCCCTTTCTCTCTCGCCCGATGTCGCTGAGGGGTCGTTTCAGGGACTACAAGACCATCACGATCTGGTTCCAGAACAAGCGGCAGACGTCGAAGCGGAACGAAAGGTCGGACCGTCACTGGAGGGCCGACTCTTGCCTCCGCACCGTGTCTTCTCCGTCGCACAATGCTACGCTGGGGTCCGAGGTGCCAACCGAGTCTGTGCAGGTCAAGCCCGACTCGATCACGTCCAAGGCGATGGTCAAGATCAAGCCCCTCTTGGATTCCTTGAACGCGTTGACGTCGCACCCCGAGCCTGCGGAAGCAACGGACGAGGCGCCGCACGCCACGGATATCGATCTGCACCAGCCGCAGATGTCGGAAAACGTGACAGAGCCAACTCAACGCGATCAAGTAGTCGAGCAAGAACAGCCCAAGGGGAACGCGAAACGCATCAAATGGAAAAGAGTGCGAACACTCGAATGGGCCTGCGAGCGTCAGTCCAAGCGTCGCAAGTTATCCAGAGAAGGGTACGTCAGACTCGGGTCGGAAGAGGTTCAAGAGGGCGATCCCAACGATGCACACATGGATTCCGCGCTGTCGTTACTGTCTCTCGCAGCTTCGACACATGCATGTTCCTCCCAGGACGTGATGAGGGGCGCATCGCTGCTCCTCAGCTTCAAGCATGCCTGGCGCAGAAGGTAGCAGGACCCATTTTGAGGCTACATCCCGATGATGAACCATTTTCTACATACCATCTTCATTCGAGCTCATTTGGAAAGGAATAGGCTACATTTGCGGCAAGATATAGCTCCGGAGTGTGGTGTAAATGTATGAACGTGCTCGACAATGTCTCTTCTCAACCCATTTTTACGTGCCTGTGGCCGGAAGCATTATCAATCAAGGGACGTTCTACTGCGTTTTCTACCAGCTTTGAAAGGTGGGGATTGATCTGGCGGGCTAGATTGAATATCCGATTGGACATGATTTTTTGTAGGAATACGAGAAATGGGCTTGGTGGGCTTTTCAGATATCCCATTGATTGCCTTTGGTGGGGGGGCTTTGTTAGATTGGTAGGCATAGTTTGGGGCAGCTGCAGCAGAGTGAGAAATGCAAGATGCACATACCAGCTATCGAATTGACGTACCTGCTATCCCTCTGAAGAGTGGGACGAAAACACCAAGGACAGCTGCATCAGATACTGTCGATGCATTGACGAGGTCAATCTCTTGGACAGCATCGACTTGCATATCTTCTTCTGCGTCAGCAACCCCAACGTCCGCTTGTGCCGTAGCAGTCTCATCGTCTGTGGCTCGCAGTCTCAAAAACGAATCAATCAGAGGCTCGAAGAACGTTTCTATAGGCGGCATAAGATGCGAAGGTGCATCGAAAAAGTTCGTCGTGTCACTACTTCTCCACGGTATCGTAACGCCACCTGATGCTGCTTCCCGGCTCTGTTCATTTGATGTCGGCAGAGCGGTGATGGCAGGAACACCGAACATTTCTTCGAACAATGATCTTCGTGCCGCGGCGGGACGTTTGGAAAGTGCCTTGGCAGACGCTCCAGGCTCGTCAGCGAGAACCACGTTGTCACCCATGACTACAACACCATATTTATGGGTCAGAGCTACTAGCGAGAATTCGCTAGAAAGCGGGAGTGGCCGTTGGTAAAACCAAGTAATATTGAGAATACCAAATGGCAGGGTGTATTCCATTAGCGGAGTGGGAGAGGTGGCACGGTACAGCGTGATTGATGATGACGTTGAATCTAGAACGGTGGAATGAATCGTGATGAAGGTATCGTGATAGGGATGCGGCATAAGCCTATTGTAACGATGCCGATTTTTTGAGTGCCAGATTACTGGGAAAGAGATTTTGTTAGCAGCATGCAACTACGAACGATGAAATGAAAAGCACCTGACTGAGAGACAATGTCCCAGACGACCAAATCTACCCCTCCCATGACAGCCATGTACCGACTCCTGCCGATAAAGTGTGCTTCGGAAGGTTGGCGGCATTCTTGAATAAGGAAAGACTGTTGAATAGCATTGGTATCCGGATCATAGAGTACGACAGAACTGCCGATAGCAATAGCTAAAAGAGATCCATCGTGTGACCAGGATGTGTGTCTAGGGATATCTGATTTGATATTAAAACTTGATCTCGGTGTCCACGAAACTAAAGGGTAAAGGTTGATTTGCAGCCTCGGTGTCGAGACGAGAGCGCCCACCTTCTTCATCTCCCTTCTTGTTCCTGGACATTCGTATTCGCCACGCTTTCACATTCCCATCTTCCCCAGTAGTCACTAGCTGTACATCCTCCACACTTGGACGAAACGACAGAGAAGTAATCTTTGCCAATCCATGAGGTCGGTCAATTCTTGTGTTCAATATCCAAAATGTAGTCTTTTTATCCCAGTACCAAAATTTGAGGTATATCTCACCCCGAAAAGATTCATCACCTTCACGCCTGTCAGCTGTTGCCATCCATTCACCGCTAGAAGAAATAGATGCTCGTTCAACACGGGCAGGTTCAAGTGATTTCTCTTCGCGTCGGGAAACACGATTTGAGGGTGAGACTTCGAGTTCGGCTACGAGGGTAAAGGTGGAGGGAGAGTAGGTTTGTAGTGAGGAAGGGTGAGAAGAGGGCAGGACAAGGGTTTCTGAAGGCTGATGGAAAGCGAGAGGTGTGGAAGACATGGATGGCCAGGCGTTCGGGACAAGAGGATCTATGGTACCATGGGACGTTGTCTCTTGATACATAATACATAGGC
Source organism: Phylloporus rhodoxanthus (assembly GCA_038091195.1). NCBI lineage: Eukaryota > Fungi > Basidiomycota > Agaricomycetes > Boletales > Boletaceae > Phylloporus > Phylloporus rhodoxanthus. Next base: position 2,666 of record JBBPNZ010000495.1, on the reverse strand, counting down.
ATACCTAATCTTATTCGCGCGAAAACGCGCGAGAGCTTGAGCGTGGATGAGCTCACAAACGCGTAGCTTGCATCAGCGAGCCCCAAAAGATATTCTTCCTCCATCGTTCTTGGCGGGAAGACGACGATGTTTTTGATCGGAGAGCCAACACGAGGGACGAATTCTCGTTTACCGGAATGCAGTTGCCATATGACTAGAACAGACTCTTCGCCACCGCTTAGTAGATACGCGCCGTTGGTAGTAAAAGCCACGGAAGACACCGCGTGAGCATGCCAGTGAAGCGTTGACGTCTGAGATTTCTTTTCTACACCTACCACCTTGACGAGTTTTGGATCTAGACAGTACCATAGTCGTACGACACCTTTGGCGTCACCAGTCGCAAAGTAGTCTTCGAATGGGTGTACAGCAAGGCAGGTGAGGAGCTCCGGTGACACGAATTTGGTGAACCCTGCCTTGAGATTTGATGTTTGGGCAACGTAGGCTTTGTGGCCAGCGATGGCGATCAAATGTTCGCCACTGGCAGAGATTGCAAGGCCAGCTGTCGTTCTCGTTTTCCCGACTGGGACGGTTTGGGACGGTTTCTGGGCTTTCTCGGGACTACTCGTACCTTGCGTCTTGAGGGATACCCGGAGTACAATGCAGCTCTCATCGCGAAGGTCGTCAGTGTGACCTGGCTGTGGGGGGTCTTGTGCTAATCAAGATGAACAACTGGCCATGAAAAGAGCCTTGACAGAACTCACATGAGCGTTCACTACTCTTTTTGTTTTTAACTGCGGCCACGAAAAGGTGGTCCTTGATTTTCTCATGTGTGCACACGTGATGTATGGGCTGGTCAAGACCAATAGTTCTCAAAAGCACGCCCTCGAGGAAATCCCAGATCTTTAGAGAACCATCCAACGATGCGGTGACCAACTGAAACGCGTTCTGAGGACTGAGAACTGCGGAAGTGATAATGTCCGTGTGGCCTTCATCTGGAGATCCGGGTAGCGTGGAAACAATCTTTCCCGAGGTTGTCGAATAAATTTTGATCGTGGAGCCGACGATAGAGAAGAAATGGCTGAAGAGGTGGTCGAAGACGGGTCGATAGCGTACGGAAATGAGACGCACCTGCCGTCTCTGGTGAATATGGGCGGATGTGCGATGGTGCTGGAGTCTGTAAGTGGGGACCAGCGCCATTGTCGTGGTAGATGGTTGGTGGTCATCGGTGGTCCGTGCACGATGCTCTGGGTTGCATGGCACGATAGTTTTGGAGGAGCAGTCGCCTTTGACTTGCGTGCTGGCATATGGTCGAACTCGTCCGCCAACGAAAAACGGGCATCTCCATCTTTCGGCATTTTCCGATCCAGTTATCCAGATCTGGACATGTTTTTTTCTTCTCTTCAGTCAGTCACCTTCTCCATATGCAAGGACCGAAAGCTTTCGGTCCTTGCCTACAGAGAAGGTATCTAAACAATTCAAGCAGCTTTGAAAACAAAATACATAGAATAAGTGCATTGCTACAGTCCATGTGCGAGGTATCATCTCATCAAGGTATGTTGTCCTGCAAAAGGACTTCGCAGTGCATGGTAGAGTCGTCGTGAGCGTGGATAAGAGATCGGTTGGGTTACATCAAGAACTTTTGCAGCCCACGAAAGCACGAATAGAGCGACAATATGTTTGTAGGTCTTCTTCGTTTGCAAACCGCCTCGCCTCCAGCATGGCTCGATGCAACCGTTCCTCCTCTATGAGCTCTGCCTTTGACAGCGGCTCGCGTGGTGGCACCGGCCATCCCATTTCGGCCAACGAACACCAAAGTGACACGCGCGCTTGCATATCCCTGGATTCCTCCGTCAGCATCTGAAACTAAATGTATCGCAATACCCGACTCACCGCTTATACCTTTCCAGCAATACCTCAAACTTGGCCCTACTCTCCAATTCATTCAATTCAAAATCACTTTCCCACCCCAACTCCCTCAGTTTGCTCGGTCGATTTCTCATCATGTCCACGAGTTCTTCCCACATCGATTCTTGGCAGGCAAGCACACTCTGGTAGCTCGAGTAGAGTTGCATTGCAAGTGAACTTTCGTTTAGTTTGCTCAACTCTTCCAAGGGGAGAAGGAAACGGGAGCTGGTCCCACTGCCCATGGTGCTTTCAGCAGACGACCAATCGACAATGTGCAGCGGCAACTTTGCTGTTTGAGGCGAACCAGGGGAAGAGGGTCCACCAGAATTGCTTGTCGAGTGTGTATTCACGTCTGAGACACAACAGCCCCGATCGAACAGGGAAGATTTTCCTGTTGATGCAGAATGGCTGGTTCGACTTGAATCGGTTGAGCAGGAAACGGAGATAGGTCGCGGAGTGGCCAGTTCGGATGAACCTGTTGGCTGGGTGCTTGCCTCAGGCCTGTCTACCTCTCCGCAGCTGGGAGGCAAAGGTTGTGGGAGTGCCGGTAGGGGTGATATTGCAGGCATACGGAAATGTATGATCGGCCCGGAGATCACATGGCGAAAGTTGGAGGTAAAGTGAATAGGAAGGATAGCTTTGGTCTGATCAATACCAGTCAAAGTGTAGAAAAAGAGATACTCACCTGTAGGTCGTAGGTTGATAAAGCGATTCTCAAATACAGCATAATACAATGTTTCAAGCAATACATGGTCGTGCGGTAATGGTTTCGAATCCACTGG
>JBBPNZ010000494.1:0-18708 GCA_038091195.1 Phylloporus rhodoxanthus | reverse complement strand
TAGTGGAGAAGGAACTTATGTCATGGACTCTTCTTGGGGCCAGAGGTGCTCTAGTTCACATGAATTGACTACAGAGACTAGCTGTTTTGATTGCAGGCAGCAACCCTGGGTGGCAGTAACCGGTTCATGTAGGCTAAGTCCACTTCCAGAGGACTCTGGATGGAGTAGCATTGTCTACTGTGTTGTTTAAGTTAAGGTCATCTACATAGTGCATACAATTTAAGGTTCAAGATTCAACACTAACGACCTCTTACCTTGTGGTACAACAGCCGCTGTGATCCCATCCTTGATTGACTTGGGCTTCGAAGGGCAGACACCCTTCTTGGTTGCCCCTCATTTTGCCTGCTGTCAAGCTCCTATTGCTTCCTTGACAGACATAATGTTATCCAAGGTATATAACACCTTTGCATTCAACATGGCTTGAAGTTTGGATTGATGTGTATTGTCAGCCACCTTCTCAGCATGTGTGCACCATTTAGTGGCAGTGCCTGGCAGGCCAGCATACTTCAGTGCATTCAATATGTGGGTACGACAAGGTGAGACAAGATTACTACTTTATTCTATAATGAGTGACTGAAATGAGCAACAGTGGGGTGAATGATATAAAATGAACAATAAGGAAGAATGAAAGGTATGTACTATAGATGGAATTCTTTCGGTATCCACTCATCTTTGTATTTCATCTGAAGGTATAACTTTGAAAGTTCTAACCATATTTGATTCTAGGTACTGGTTTCATTTCATCTCCTAGTAGCACTTTTCTGCAATCCTGAGCACAGGGCTATTTTTCTGTGCTTATCCATCACTCATCTTTTACTGTATGTCGAAATTATACTGTTGAAATTTCTAACCATATTTGATTCTCAGTACTGGTTTCTTTTTACTTCCTGGCAACACTTCTTTGCACAGACTCATCTTTGTCATCCCCATTCTCAGCTCTCTTCCTGGCCTCTTGGACCTCTCAGACTAGATCATTCACCTGAATCCCTCTCACACTACAACTTCTCTCTCAATCTAACCATGTCTAACTCCTGCTATGCTAATACACCCCTTCATATATCCTGCAACTTCCCAAACTATAACCAATGGTTCAGCAACAAATCTGGTCTTACACAGCATATCAACCAGTTCCACCCACAGTTTCCGCCATTTGTTCCAACAGGAAACCACAGTTCCAACAGTTCCACTATTAATGACCCAATTGGAGTGAGTGGTGGAGACTTGGTTCCTCCTCAAGCTGGTGAGGGGGATGAAGATGTGGACTTGTGATGGCACAGACCTAGAGCCAAGCTCTACTGTAACCATCATATGAGGTTGTCGGGTGAGTATTCAAACTTTAATGTTGAACTGAGTCATTGCCTCATAAGTTTTCATGAGGACTCCCTTGTGACATGAATGGGGAATTTCTACCAGATGGGAGTCAACCTCTGCTATACACTGAAAAACGTCCAATAATTGGGGTCCTTTCAAGAACTGTGCCAACTTTGAACTCGCAGATTTACTCTATGCTCAGACTCAGATGTCTGCAGGGAATGTAAACAAGCTCCTTGAGATCATCACTGCTTACCTCCAACAACATAATGACTGGTCACCTTTCAGCAGTACTGCTAAGTTGTACAATGTCATTGACCACTTGCAAGTTGGTGACATTGCCTGGGAATCTTTTGGTGTTCAGTACAGCAGTGACTGGACAGTGTTAAGACTGGGTCAATTCCTGAGGGAACTCTGAAACTCTGGAGTTTTGGTCAGAAGGGACTGTGGCTTCACCATATGTGGTGTGCCCTTGTCAACATTGTGTCCCTGAATTTGGACAGAGGGTCGGAGATCGGAGATGGACGTGAGTAGAGGAGTGGTGTCTAAGTTAATATTCAAACTAGAGTATGAGTATCTAATACAGAGGGTTTATATATGGAGGCAGAGTTAGGATATACTTGTATAAGGATGGAGGCAGAGACAGGGAGAAAGTAAGCCAGAGCCATGTCTGCAGTTGAACACAGCTGCAGTTGAATCTAAGAAGCGAGTCTAATACAAAAGAGTCAAAGGTACAAAGAATGGAATGAAGAAGAATATAAGGAGATCGGAGGTAAAAGTCTGGAGACTCCTGGTGGTGTCTTGATAGAGAATGCACCAGAGTTCTGAAGGAAGGAGGTCCAGAGTAGCGGAGGTAGCGGAGTTGGACTTAACTCAAAATCATACATATGACAGACAGATAAACCTGCACCATGGATGGATGATATGTATGATGTCTGGATGTGAGATCCCAAGACTGCTATTGCACATATAGTGGGCAATGCTGACTTTTGAGACCTAATGGACCTTGCTCCATACAGTATAGGGAGTATGAGTCAGTAACAAATACCCGCTGGCAGGACTTCATGTCAGATGACTGGTAATGGGAGGAAGCCATACATTCCAATCTGAAAATGTACCCTTTGTAGCTGACATTGGAATAGGATATCATTGCATGTGACCCTGCAATGTATGATGCAATGATGATCCCCATCATTTTAGACTCAGATAAGACAATAGTGTTGGTTGCAACTGGCCAGCATGATTATTACCCTCTCTACCTTTCAATTGGCAATCTGCACAATATAGCACAATGCACATACAAGAATAGCATCAAGTTAATTGCCTTTCTGGTGATGTCAAAGAGTCAGTCCAGATAGCTGCCTGCCTTCTTTTTTTGACACCATTTATACTAGCAATAAAGGAACATACTGCCATTCTGGCATTCTGTGAGTTCTGATGCCAGCTATTTCACTAAACATTGTCCAAAATCCTTGAATGCTTGAGGCCATACATGTCGAGATGGAAAGTCTTATGGTTTACTGATGGATATTTTTGGTGGATGATTTCCACCCTTGGATCCTACATTGTGGACTATAAAGAACAAGTTCTGCTCTCATGCATCATGCACAACTGGTGTCCAAAGTAAATATGCATATGCTGATGTCAACTATCAACTTAACTGAATATTTAGATGCATGGCGAGAAACAAGGACCTTGATGCCAGCGTACTCTACTGTTGCCAAGAACACACCAACTTGCTTGTGGAAGACATAGATGCAGGCATATTGTGGGATGAATATGGCATCATAGTAGATCTCGTGGTAAGCATTTTATTTCATTGGCAAGCATTCATCATAAGCTAATGTTGATTGTTGACACTTTGGGTAGCCATTCACATGTGATTTCCCTTGTGCTGACATCTACATACTCCTCACACCTGATATCTTACATCAGCTAATTAAAGGCATATTTAAGGACCATCTTGTTGACTGGATTGAGAAATTCATCAAAGAGCACAATATCAAAGCTATCAAGACCAGGTCAACTCCTGAGGGAACTTTGGAACTCTAGAGTTTTGGTCGGAAGGGACTGCAGCTTCACCATATGTGATGCACCCTTATCAATGTCATGTTCTCGAATTTGGTCGGAGGGTCAGAGATCGGAGATAGACGCAAGTAGAGGAGTGGAATCAAGTCGATATTTGAACTGAGGTTACATGGCAGAGTACAGAGGTTTATATATGGAGTCAGAATAAAGTGACTAACAAAGGATTAGAAGGGATTGATAAGTAATGAGTAAGATAGAGGTTGGAGGAAGAATACGCTGGAGCACTGCAATGAGTATGACGAAGCCAGAGCTGTGCTTGCACAGGTATGGAGGCAGACTAAGGGCAGAGCTAAACTAAATAAGAATAGAATGGAGAGGAGCATAAGGGGAATAGAGATACAGTGACTCCCAAAACCGTTACAATGCCTAACCTGGATGCAGTGCGCGAAGCGCACTGCAAACACCTGTGGGAATTTCGCTTAGCTGTGGTGGGACAAATACTAGTACACACTCTTGGCTACCTATCCGTGCCTGTGTCACGTGATTTGGTCCATGGGTCATGGAGATATGGCCATTTTAAAATGGCAACTACATTGTAACAGTTTTGTCACTTTTGGTATAAACTATGGGATCTCTATGAAACACATGGACTGTTACTCTTATTTTGTACTACAAATGAAGATATACATATAAATATTATGTCAGAGTTCACACACCTCATTTTTCCCACAGTCACCATCATCAAATATTGATTTTCTATTAAATCAAGTATTTTCCTTTCTAAGCCAGAATTGAACTTCCTTGTGCATTCAAGTATACTAATGACAGTTAAATACACTTATATTATTACTGATGATCAGTTTATAGTGATATGTAACCAATACAAGTCACTTATCCTAATATGTCTCTATTGATTTGTGGTATACCATTTGTCTTGCTTGAATTTATGAGAAGAGTAGATCATTGGAGTGTCTAATATCATATGTAATATAATGTCATAGGCCCTATAGTTCACCATTTTAAATATAGACTCAAGGGGGTTACATATTAGCACTGTATTAGATGATCATGTCTACTCTTTGTTTCTAGGATATGAAACTTACATGTAAGCCCTGCTTGTATGGTATAAATTTGAAGGTATCATGAATGATATATAATAATCTTATGTAAGGAAACCAAATGTATGATATAGAAGGGCTAGAAAATGTTCTTTTCAACTAGTTCTCTCTATCCTTATAGACTAACAAGAGATTGTTGCCTAAGTTAAAGTTTTACATGTGCATTTCATGAGTATTTGTGACTGGTGTTGGTTCAAAGGGTGTATAAGGTAACATTTCAGACTATTTTTATCAGTCTTATGGGTCTATTCTCCTCATAAATTTAGGCAAGACAAATGATATATCACAAATTAATAGGCACATATTAGGATAAGTGACTTGTATTGGTTACATATCACTATAAACTGATCATCAGTAATAATATAAGTGTATTTAACTGTCATTAGTGTACTTGAATGCACAAGGAAGTTCAATTCTGGCTTAGAAAGGAAAATATTTGATTTAATAGAAAATCAATATTTGATGATGGTGACTGTGGGAAAAATGAGGTGTGTGAACTCTGACATAATATGTATATGTATATCTTCATTTGTAGTACAAAATAAGAGTAACAGTCCATGTGTTTCATAGAGATCCCATAGTTTATACCAAAAGTGACAAAACTGTTACAATGTAGTTGCCATTTTAAAATGGCCATATCTCCATGACCCCTGGACCAAATCACATGACTCAGGCATGGATAGGTAGCCAAGAGTGTGTACTAGTATTTGTCCCACCACCGCTAAGCGAAATTCCCACAGGTGTTTGCAGTGTGCTTCATGCACTGCAAACAGGTTAGACATTATAACGGTTTTGAGAGTCACTGTACTACCCTCGCTGCTCCTGCCTCCATCTATAACACAGGCATTGTAGCCACTGTTGCACAGTACTCAGTGAAACAGTTTTTTGTAGGCCATGTCGCTTTCTGACAGATAGATCATCCAGATAATGCACAATGTCAAGCACACAAATATATTTTCTGATACTCTGCAGATGGAGCTTGATATCGGCAGCCAGTTCTTCATTCTTGATCCATGACACCTGGGAGTTCTGTTGATGAACTGGAAGACAGGCATGATCTTGAATGTATTGCTTTGTCTAGTATTGCAATGATTGAGCAAACCATTTCCCCCTTTCCAGACCACATGTGGTTTGGAAAGTGGCCTTATTCCACTGTCCACCAAATGGATTATCCTTGTTCTCAACATTGACATAAAATGCAAGAAAATTTTTCATTGCTTGGAGATGCTCTTCAAGAACTGGGCTAAGCTTTGGATCCTAGTATCCAGTTCCATCTGGCTGTGGTGGTTTAAGAACCAAATGAAGATCTACTAATGCTTTTTTTGCAGATTCAACTGTTGGGGGATAACGAAGCTCCCAACTAAAGTCTTTTGCACTAGTACTGGCCATACTATCTCCTCTGTTGACCTTCTTGTCATGGCTGTCATTACTTCTGGCAACCGTCATGTTATCTAGATCAGGGTATATACCTTCATCTTGATAGTGCATGTGAGCAGAATCTTCATCTGTGAATCCAGTGTCATTTTGGACATGAGTTGGCTTAGATTGGTCATCCTCAAAGATCCTGGTCCCTTTGAATGGAACAGTCAAGTACTTGTGCCATCAAGGACCCCTTATGGCCACCAGATCATCCTTGTCATCAAAGATCTTCTTGCAATGCACTGCCTAGCAAGCACATTCCAAGTTCACATGGAGATGCCTTGATTTATCAGCAGTGGCAATGGTAGGTGGGGCAATGTCATTGCCATTGACTGAAGTGGATGGGACACTTAAGTTTTGAAGCTCCTGAGGCTCAGTTGGTGGCTTGTCTAATGCTGCAACATCATGGTCTGAACTGTCCAAATGATCCCGATCAGTCCATGATTGTAGAATAGTGGGGGCAAATGTTCTATGTCCTGAAGTGAGTTCAGATTGGTCTCTAGTGTGAAATCAATTGAGAATGTCAGAGAATATGCCTGGACCATTGCTAGAAGGCTTAGATGCTCATGTATGTGTTGGATGACAGCTCAAGTAAGTGACATTATCTCTATCTTCTATGATAACAGTGCTAATAAGAGGCTAAGGACTATGTTAGTGCCTCAACTCATCTAAAGGACAATGGCAAACTCACTGGTGTGTTTTCTCCTAATTGGTTGTTTGCAGTCTCATTGTCTATCTGCTTCAGCCACTTGGCTGTGCGAGCCACTGCTAGACTGGCAATTTGGGCTGTATGGCTGCATTTTTGCCTTGCCATGGTGTCCAAGTGACAATGTTGATGGAATGGCAACCTTCAACACATATTGCAGACTCACAGCTGGCTGCTAAATTTCATGTCAGACTTCCAGGCAAGTTTCTTTCCCTTTAAATCATGCTTAAATATGAATTACAATTCTCAGAATCCATGGCTCCACATTCTGCTCAGTGTACAAATTTATTTAGGCTGTATCTTTTATTTACCACTGAGTACTTTTACTATCTCATTGTATGCTAGATTGTTTTTACATTTTTACTATTGTCATGGAATGTAACACTGATGCACATGATGTAGGATGGTTCCATAAGACACCAACCTTAGGTGTCATTGGCATCACGATTTTGGGATCAATAATCAATATTCGTGCAGAGTGTATCATGCATAAGCGAGTACCATACATTCAGTGGGCTAGAGAATGTCTCATTAGCCAGGCTCATTCAGTGTTGGCTCACTTGGGAGCTTGGAAGACCATTGCCTATCTTAGAGACTACATTTGGTGGAAAGACTTGGTCAAGTGACATCAGCAAAATGTCCGCTGACTTCATCAAAAATTCATGGAATTGACTTTTCCAAACTCCTCAATTTCCAACATTCCCAGACTTCATTAGATAAGACAAATAAGGTTTAGGCTCTGCCCTAACCCTGCCAACAGTGCTGTCTGTCACCTTGTCACAAGCATGGTGGTCCTGTTCATTGCTGTGCTGCCCATCTGAGTCTGGTCCTGCAACATACTGTAGACCTAGCTACTGATAGACGGCAACAGATGGCAACTGATGATGGGCATATGGCAGGACTATGTGATGGACGTATGGCAGGACCATGTATTTTTGTGCATTCAGCTCAACTACATTGGCCGATACCCAATGTCTATGGGTCTTACTTGTAGTATAAAAAGTTGCCTGTATCTCTATTGTCTCCCAGAGTTCTCCCAAATTTGAGACATCAAACCAGTTCTCTTAATGCAGGACTAAACTCTACCTTCTACATGTAGCTTAATAGTTACATCTTTTTGAACTACTCGAAAGTCTCTTACTTTCTTCGTTTTCACTCTACCCCAATGGGTTTTTGGAACCAGCAAGGTTTGGCCCATCTTGCCCTCCAGCTTGTTGTGGACTCTCGAAATAAGAAAGGTCAGATTATTTACCATTCACAAAACTAACATCATGCAAAGATACTCCCTTTGAAGTGCAGTCATGAGAGCTAGCACTACTGATAAAACACCCATTGTAACCTGACCAAGGGCAATGAGTGAGTCATTCATGGCTCTATCCTCTTCTGCTGGAGGCCCAGAAACAGTGCCTCATGGTCAGTCCATTGTTGAAGCTGATCATGGCCATAATGAGGAATCTCTCGATATTAAGGAGACACTTGAAAGGCAAGGGCTTGTGCCCATTGCTATTATTGAGTTGGAGTTCACAACTCCATCTGAAAAGGCACATATAGCCATGTCACATACTCATGAGAAAAATCGAAACAATATGCTCACCTCATATGTGCCATCTCGTGGTAAGAAGTTGACCAGCAAGGGTGGACAAGGTAGTGTTCAGGCCAATGGGTTGGGAACATTGGGAGATGCCATCCTGGTGGCAGAATGACATCTGTTGGCTGAGGAGCAAGACCACATTCAAGTGAGAATGGCCTGCATCAAGGTTGATGATGGGGTCAGATCTGAAACAGAAGAATCAAGGGGTGAAGGCCCATCTGCAGATAAAGGAAAAGCTGCTGACCCATGGAATTGGGGAGGCATTGATATTAACGAGGAGGAGCTTGCTGTGGACATATAGCATGCTGCCTTAGAAAGTTAGAAGGCTCAACAGCTGGACAAGCAGAGTAAGACTCAGTAGTCACTATGGGATAAAACCAACATACCCTGAAGTAAAACAAATATGTCAGACTGTGAGGAAGTCAAGACGAGCGATTTGAGTGAATCTTCGCTGTCTGATATGAGTACTCAGAGTACCCCTCGTTCTAAGAAAAAAGAATGTAATTGAAAAAGGTGACCTACACATCACACTACATCCAGTGACAAAGAGAATGAACCTATTCACAAAATCATAAGAACAGCCTTGGAGGCTAAAAATTGAAGGCTATATGACACTCAGAGACCAGAGTGATTGAGCCTGCTCAACAGATTGTGCCTACTAGCTACCTAGGCAAGGCTCTTGGATGAGTCAAGGGGATGGGCGATCTGGACTCAGATCCTGAGGATAGTGATGATTCCAGTTCTATCTCAGAGTGAACAAGCTCAAATAACTCATTCTTGAGTGACCCTTTAAGTGATGATGCTTCTTCTTTGACTTCATTGTTGTTGGGACACAGGCGATCACGGGGGCGAAAGCATGCTACTAAAAAGAGTACTAAAAAGGAATGCCAACGTTGTTCAAAGAGTCGAGCTAAATGCAAAAAGAAAAAATCAGTCAGGGTTTGGCAAACTAAAGCTGATACTACCAACAAAGTATGATGGTTTGCTAGACTTCTGGTCTTTTCATTGGTTCTTGACTAAGGGTGCTGCCTACATATCTCGAAGCAGGAAAAGTACAGGTGTCTCATCAGGTATTTGTTTTGTCTTGTCATTTGACAGGCAAGACATGAGAGTTCTATGTTCAGAAAGTTAAGGGTGACCTGTACTCTTGGAAGCTCCATGACTTCTTCGTCAAGTTGTTTAACAACTGTTTCCTACTAGACTTCAGGATGAAACGGTGTTGATGTTTGAATACATGTTTGCAATACAACTGAAAGGTTCAGGAGTATATCGCTGAGTTAGACAAGCTCTAGAATCTGATTGGAGATGTCAGCAAACATGAGAAAGTAACTAAAATGTGGGCTGGTTTTCAACCATGATTACAAACAGAACTGTGGAAAGACAAGTTGAATCTCGAAAAATCCACTATGTGTTATACTTAGTCCCAGGTAGGGTGTAAATGTGACCTTAGTGATGGTGACGAAGGGTACAACGTGGGCTTCATGTGTATGACAAGGTATCCCTACATTGTAGGATCAAGGGTTTGTCCAATGGATGTTGACAAAGAGGGCTCATAGGGGCTTCCTAGGACAGCAGGACTTCTCATTCAGAGTATGGATGGAGACTCACAAGGACAAGGAGGAAGAAAGGAACTGTATTGGGCAAGTACATAGTACAGAGGTAAGACCTAGCTTAGAGGGGTGGACAGTAAGACAATGGTCTTATATATCTAAGCTAGTAGTGTTCAGGGAAAGTCAAGAAGCAAGCATGAGTAATTGACAATGACAAAGAAGAATGTAATGGAATCACATGGAACAATGAGGGAATAAGCACAATTATGAAGTAAGTGATGTGGAGGTCCGATGGGTCGGATAGATGACTAGTGGTGATGAGTAATCATGGAAAAGAAAGGTAAGTCCAAAGAAAAGAAAAGAATAGGGGCAAATCATAACATTACCCCTGGTGTACAGTATGTCTGAGATACTAATGAAGGAATTAGAACATCCTGTAGGAGGTTCTGGGGGACCTGGTCATGTTAGCATTGACAGCAGTATTGAAAGGGTAGTCATCACTATCACTGGGTGGTGGGGAGAGTTGGCAATGAAGAGGTCCACAAGTTGGGTGCATACGGGCAGTATAGCGATGGAGAGGATGGGAAGGGCCAGTCTGGCTAGAGCGGGACGATGATGACGATGATGACGATGATGATGGGGAGAACTCAGGATGGAGAATGCAGCAAAGGGAGCAGACCCATTGTGCATGTCTGGGGGCCCATTTGAGACAAATTGGATATTGGTAGACAGAGCAATGGACATGAAGGTGTCCAAGACGGTGGCATTGGTAGCAGGCTTTGTATCAATCCAGGTGGTCTCTTGTCAATGGGTGGTTGGGTGAGTCTAGGTGACATATCTTGACTGTAAAGAGAGCAGCTTCTTCACCAGAGTTCAAGGGAGATGAAGATATGGAGGAGGTCATCAGGAATTGTTCAGTACATTCTCTGAGGTATTGACTAAGGTTGATGAGAAAATTGAGCATACCCAATTGGTACATTGTGACGAGGAGTTTATTATGAGTAGCATCTCATGCACGACAGGAGATGTTGTGAAGAGTGGCGACTTCTAGATGTGTGGAATCATAGGTGACTGCAGAGGAAAGTCCCTCATTAGTGAGGTATGTTTTATACAGTGCGAGGAGGGTAGAGTCCATGTCACAGTATGCATCGATTTGAGCAGCAAGATGGGGGTCATGGAGGTTGCCATCTAAGGCCTTGAGTTCTCAGGTCGTTGGGGTGTCTTTGAGGCATTTAGTGTGGAAGGGTGTGTGTATGGAGCATACCAGAGGAGGAGAAGCTATTCTAGAAAGTAAATGAGGAGGAGGAATGGGAATAGGGGAATTTTCTATAGAAGAGTCATCTGATGTGGGGGATTTGATGAATTTGATGATAGTATGGGGTCTAAGTGTAGTATATGCTGGGGGAGAAGAGGTCGACCAACCAGTGTTTGTGATGATAGAAGAGGCAAGATCTGATGAGAGGGACTCAATGGAACAGCAGGCGGCAAGCAAGGCATTGTGGGTGAGGGCAAGGTTTTGGTCCATGAGAGTGGGGACTGGGATAGTAGGTGAAAACTGAAGGGAAGGGGACATCATACATATAACATTGAGGAGCGAAGGGGACAAAGTCATGTTTTTCTCTTTTTATGAATAGTAGAAGGAGGAGAGGTGATGGGGGAGAAGACAGATGGGTGGAGGTCTTTATACTCCTGGAGGATGGACTTTGCATGTTTGAAGTCCCACTTGATAAGCCATGAGTTGTCTTTGGTGGTGTATCCTTTCCATCGGATCAGGTACATGCATGCCAACAGAGCACCATGATGGCATAAGATCTTCTCGATCTCTTATTCTTCTTCTCCTTCTACAAGGTCTGGGGGTAGAGTTGGGAAATTCAGTCCATGGATGGCATTCTCACAGTAGAGCATAAGAAGTAAGGCATGAAACATGGGGTGGATCTTCCATGTTTTGAGGAGGCAGAGTTGGTATGTGATGGGAGAAAGGACCTTCATAATGGAGAAGGGTCCTTTGCATTTCGGAGCAAACTTTGGGTTGGCGACAGAGCATTTAAGGTTCTTCTCCTCAAGCCAGACTTTGTCTCCTTTGGTAAATGGGGTGAAATCTTGATGGTTTCGGGATGCCATGACTTGGTAGGCAAGTTTGTGTGAAGCAAGAGCTTTGTTTCATATGGCAGTAAGGGCTTTGATGCAGTTTTCAACCATGGAGAAGTCTGTGATGGAGATGACTGTGGAAAGGGGACGAGATTCATATCCTATCATGAGATAGAACAGAGATTGGTTTGTGACAGAATGAGGGCAGTGATTGTGGGTGAATTCTGCATGGGGAATCATTTCCGACTATAAGATGGAGTTCAAGCCACAGAAGATCTGAAGGTATGTTTCGACTTTTTGGTTGACTTGTTCAGTTTCTCCATTGGTCTGTGGGTGATATGCAGTAGAGAGAGAGAGGTCATAGTTGAGCACCTTTCCTAGCTCTTTAGTGAAGGAGGAGATGAATTGTGGGCCATGGTCAGAGATGATTTTGTTGTAGAGCCCAAAGTGGAGGTAAACTTTGTAGAAAAAGAGCACTGCAACTCCTTCCATAGTAATGGTTTTCTTGGTGGGGCAGAGAATTACCCCCTTTGTAAGCCCATGGTCAACCACAACCAAAAGGGAATTGAAGCTAGAGGAGAGGGGAAGATCTGTGATGAGATCACATGAGATCTGTTGGAAGGGGAAAGTGTAAGATGACTTGATTGGGGTGAGCGGTGGGATGGTGGGATGAGTGTTTGACTTGTTTTGCTGACAGATGACATAGCCTTTGATGTACTGTACTTGTGGATGGATTGAGCAAGTCCAGGCCACCAAAACTCATCACCAACAAGCTGGCAGGTCTTTTGGTAACTGAGGTGTCTGGTGATCGCATGGTCATGGCAGCAGGTAGTGATGGCATGACGAAGGTCACCAGTGGGGGGAATGTAGACACGGCCCTTGTAAGTAAGAACACCATGTTCGTGTTGCCAGTCAGACAAGTGAGAGTGAAAGGCAGCAGGAATGTCAGGCTTCAGGCTGGACTGGAGGTACTAGCAGACAAGTGGGTCATCCTTTGACACAGAGGAGATTCGGTCATGAAGGACTATGTATATTGATGATATTGACAAACATGGAGTCAGGGAGGAGAACAGTATTGTCATTGTCTATTTCTGATATGAGGAGGTCGGGATGGTGGGAAAGCATGTCAGGACCGGCAAGGAGTTTGCTGGGGATGTGAATCATCTTGAGATTGGAGTGCACAAGATTGAGGAGCCAGTGGACTTGGCAATGGTTAAGCTTTTGGGCTTGATAGAAGTATGTCAAGTTCTTGTGGTTGGTGAAGACCTGGACCAGGAAAGGAGAGCTATGGAGATATTGTCTCTAGGCTTTGAGGGCATGGATAACCACAAGGAGTTTGCGATCATAGATATTGTAGTTCCATTCTGCCAGGATGAATGACTGGGAGAGGTACAAACAAGGGTGCCAGTTGCCGTTGACATCGGTTTGGAGGAGGATGGCACCAGAGGCATTGCAAGATGCATCTGTGGTGATGGCAAAAGGTTTCGAGAAGTCAGGGAGGTGCAGAATGGGTTTGGGTTTGGACAGGAAAAGACCTTTGAGGTGGTCAAAGGCATATTGGCAGGTGGGGGTCCAATCCCAGCAGTGGTCTTTCTTGATGAGGTCCAAGAGGGGGTGAGTGATAGTGGAATAGTTGAGGATGAACTGACAGTAGAAGTTGGCAAATCCGAGGAAGGATCGCATGTCTTTGACTTTTGTAAGGGTCAGCCAGGAAGTAATACCATTAAGTTTTTATCAATATTTTCATAAAATTTTACTATTTTTACAAAGGCCAGTTCTATGTTAGGATAAAACCTGATAATATCATATATTCTCAAGTTTTTACAACAATATATGAGAATATCTAGTATTTCCAGGAATTATCCATGAGAGGTTTTTCCTGATGGAATTTGACCCCTTTGTCAGAGGACATATGTAGTACTGTAGATGTCATGGTAGGAACAGGTATGATCACCTAGTGAGGTGTCAATGCCACTGGTGACTGAACCTTGAGCACAACAATAGATGGGATGACTAAAGTAGGCTCTAATGCATCATCAGATTGAGAGTCAGGCTGGTCTGATCCCACTAATTGTTGAGGTGGGAGTGTGGTCATAGCAACCCTGGCCCACTGGTCTTGGATCCAAGCCTGCTGCTCACATTCACGCTACCAGGTGACTGTAGCTTCTTCCTTTCAGTTTTGTCATTTTTGTCTAGTCTTCTTAGCATACCATGTCAGTGGTTTCCAAGAGCGGACTGCAACAAGCTACAGATCATTCATGGGGAGGTCATTATGTTTCTTCCACAAATTAAGATATGTGACCAGGTCTAGTGCCTGGTGAGTCTTGGGCATGTTGTCCTCTGTCTTACGTTGCACTGCTTCAAAGAGGGTGTGCAGTTCATCATGTGAGTTAAATAGTCAGATAGGCCCCATCATATCATCTTCAAAATGAGGGGTTGTGTCTAGGAATACTCTTCCTATTCACTGGACGATGGACTAGGGGAGAGTGAGGGGGCCAAGCAGAGGAGGAGGCAGGAGAGAGTAGCATAGCTTAGTTAGTGGCCCCATAAAGGCCACAGTGGAGCCTTGTAGCAACCCATCATGTTCACCTGTGCAACACAGGCTCAGACCAGACAGAGAGCGGTTCTCCCTACTCCAAGTGGTGACAAGAGTGGATTAGCACCCACACAAAACACAACTACATCTAGGAAGCCAGGCAAGCCTCCTGTGGATTCACATCTCGCCTCAGCTGGAACACATGTCCAGCTGATCAACCTTGAAGCTAAGTACCAAACTCTTCCCAAATGCATCAAAATCTAAAAGATAAACTGCTGCCAAGCTTCCATAGGGGAACGCTACTGTGCGATAGCAGAGGCCATTTCCTCACAAACATAGGGCAGTCACCCACCACAACCACAGTGGAGTCGTCACTGTTAGATACACCAGAGACCTATCCAGAGCTACTGCCATGCTCAGACAAAGAAGACAAGGAACAACAGATACCACTTCCCAACATTCTATCCCCAGATCTTCCATTGATTAAACCCTTACCATCATCCAGCCCATCCTCTTTCCCATCCTCTTCTTCTGATGAACCAGGACCAAACACCAACCAGCCCTACCAACACCCACTTGCACCTCTTGCACTCACGACAAACCCAATCACTACTGTCCCAATACCCCAACCCGAAGACATACCGCAATGGAACAAATCAAACCATTCCAAGGAGATGACGAAAGTGAAAACCCCCAGGAATTCTTAAAAAGTGTCAACAGAACCTTGCAGAACTCTACTACACCACTGGGAGACACAGAGCGCATCGATGCATTGGAGGACTACCTCTCCAGTGCGTCCAAAGCAGAGGAGTGGTACAATACACTCAACCGCATAGTAATCATACAGTGGAGCTAGCTCATGACTGAGTTCAACAAACGATGGCCGCTGCTACCATGTGCCATCAAAACCACTGCAGAATACCAGGAGGAGCTCATGAAACTCAGGCTCACAGATGCCAAGATCACCACAACAGTCTCTGTTGGGGGTGTTGACACATGAAGCCATGTCATATGGGCTAACAAAGCATTACAACTTGTGAAAGATGCAGGGATTGCAGCAAGGAACTTGTTGATCTGGATGGTGAGGGACAATCTGCCAGACGCACTGAAGGACCAGGTAGGGTCTACATTCAAGGACTAGGAGGAATTCATAGACAAGATCAAAGGGGCAGACCTATAGAAACTGAGAGATGGGAAGAAGAAACAGGAGAAACAGGAGAGGGAAGTGAGGGCACTCAAACAGGAACTCAACCAGCACATCCAGCACATAGAGAGCACTCAACAAGTAGACCACATCAATGTGGTCACATCCCAACTCCAGCATCTGTCAGTCGCCCTAGGCTCATACCAGATGGCAGACAACATGGCAACCAGGGGCAACACATAATATACTGCATGCCCACACCAATCCCAAACAACCACTTTCACCCCTACCCCACTATCAGATGCCCAAAAGGAAACCATGAAGTGCAACACCTCAGTCCTTCCCTACCATACAGACAATGACACTGGACAAGGTGCTTATAGAGCACTTGTCACCCAATGGGAAGCGACATATGGGTCTGATGCACACATCACAGAACATACACTATTCCCTCTCAGACCAGAAATGGCTGAAATCTGCTGGGGAGAGTGTTTTTGATGTAGTACACATGGCCACAATGGGAGGGACTGCCCCAAAGGAGATGGGGACAAGGACAGGCTCAACCGATGTGAAACCATCTGATGTGCATTCTGTAGCAAAAATCTGGGTCCTTTCAACCACAACATGGCGCCATTCATCAGCTTTGTAGATACAGTAGATGAGGGAAATGAGTAAGGGCCAACATTAAACAGGATGGAATGACGGCCTAGACATGCATCAGTGAGAACAATAAAGTAAACCGCACAACACACACCCAGAACCAAGATGTCAATAACCTGTGTACATATCCATGTAATGAAAAAACCATGAACCTTTATTCTATGAGCACCAAACCACCATCTATTCATACAACCCCCTTTATGCACAACATATCCCTCTTGGGCCTGAAAGGTGAATGAACCAGGATACATGCGCTTTTTGATGATAGTGCAATGGTCAGTGCCATGTGTTCATCCGTCTTTAACCATGTCAAACACCATCTACACAACACGTTGCCATCATCACAATGTCTCCAAATGGCCAATGGCACCATGCTACCGTCCAAGGCCAAATGGACAGGGACAATCGATATCAATGGCGTGCAGATGACAGGCACCTTCAAGGTCTTCAACTCGAAAGGGGGATAGGCATTCCTATTTGGCAAACCACTACTTGCTATGTTTAAAGCGACCCACAACTATGAACTAGACATCATCAAGATTCACATGGAACATGCAGAAGCCATGCTGTAGAACCAGGCACATGCTGAACGCCACCACCTGATCATGTGGTCTAAAGACATGTTGGATGTAAAGTAATGAGAACAGAAATGAGGGGAAGATGTTTCCTCTGTGAGATGAGTTACATCGAGACCCACAACTAGTATAGCAAACATGACTGACCAAACACTGAGCATAACCACATATATCACCATGCCAGAGAGCGCATAGGAAGCAATAGGAGGATAGATGAGTGAAAAAGATGGCAGAGAACAGGTGACCAACAAGAGGGGACAAGAACAGGAGCTGACATAACAGATGGAAAATGATCAGGAAACCAAAGGGGAGAGTGAAGAGCCCCCCTTGAGGGGAGTACTTGAAGCCCCTGTACTCAACAGTCCAGGCATTAACAATGAACTGTTCACAGACCATGAGGAGAATGTCTTCACACGATGCATGGACCCCTTCAATACCAATCGCATTGCATATCTCCTGAAAATGGTCACGTTTGGTGACTCTCTTTCCACACAGGAACAACAGGCAGTAGAAGGACTCATCATGGAATATGCTGACATTTTTGTAGGCACACTCTCAGAAGTCTTACCATTGCGGGGCACCTATCACAACCTCAATGTACCACCCAACACACAGCTCAGCACAAAGTTCCACCAACAGCCATTAAGCACACCTTAGAAAGAATAATTTCACAAATGGACGAAATAGATGCTCCAGGCTGGCATGATAGAGCAGGCAGCCATTGAACGAATCAAACACGTGGCACCAATAGTCTTGACTCAGAAGACGTATGAAGGCACTAGAGGAATGTTGCTTGACGAACTGCAAAGGGCGCTTAATGAACAGTGTGAGGCGGCAGGCATACCGCCCCAATTTAACCCACCACCTGCATCAGAGACACCTCCACCAAAGCTGGATGAGAGACTGAAAGGATCATTCAAGTGGAGGATTACCCAAAATTTCAGAGAACTCAACAAAGTTACACGAATACCACCAGTCCAACACAGAGACATCAGGTCAAAGCAACAGTGTCTGAGCAGACACACATTTGTATCTATATTTGACTTCACAGCCAGGTTCTATGCAATTGAGGTCCCAGAGGAATGGTGCCCTTATCTTGCATTCTATGTGGAAGGAATGGGGTATTTTTGGTATAAATGAATGGCGACGGGCTTAACAGGCACACCATCTACATTCACAGTGGTGGTTGCAGAGCAGATGCATGAGCTGATGGCAGACAACACGATGGAACTTTTCATAGACAATGGAGGCTGTGCTGTGGACACATTTGATGAAATGGCATCCAAGCTAGCGTGTGTATTTGAGATGTGCAGAGCTCATGGCCTATCACTTTCACCCTCTAAGAGCAGATTCTATACTGACTTCCAAAATTGAGTCAATGTTTTGAGATTTTGAAGTGTTTGTTATATAACTCAGGGGAAAGAACAAATAGAGCCAAAGTGTAAGTAGGTGGTGGGAAGCACATGCTCCTGACCATGTGTGAAAAAAATATTGATGTAATTTGAATATGTATCCATGGAGATACAGTGACTTCCAAAATTGAGTCAATGTTTTGAGATTTTGAAGTGTTTGTTATATAACTCAGGGTAAAGAACAAATAGAGCCAAAGTGTAAGTAGATGGTGGGAAGCACATGCTTCTGGTTATGTGTGAAAAAAATATTGATGTAATTTGAATATGTATCCATGGAGATATAGTCAATTCAAATTAGCAAGTCATTGACTCAATTTTATAACTATATGTATATCAAATCTACAGAATCATGCAATTCTAGTACTTTGTGTGGCCTCCTTTGGCCTTGATCACTGCTTGGATCCTCCTAGGCATGCTTTCAATGAAATTCTAACACACCTTTGGATCTATATTGTTCTATACTTCTGCCACTCTTTCCCAAATCTCCCATACTCCTTTGGCATGTCTTGGATACTTGGCAAGCTCCTTTTTGATATGATGCCAGAGATGTTCAATGAGATTGAGATCTGG